>VXBL01002629.1:0-16339 GCA_013400195.1 Aramus guarauna
CATATCTCCCTCTCTTTTCTTTTTTCAGCTGATGCATGATCCATATGAATACATAGATTTGGCAGCATAAACAAGACTGGTAATTTTACTGCCACTCACTAGAGAAGTATAATCAATCAGTGTATTTCTAAGGTATTCTTTATCATAATATCAATGGATTAGACCACTGTAAAAAAACAATCATTAAGTTGTATACAAATTTCAATTCTAAGAATTCCTTTACCCCTTATTTTCTAAATATCTTCACTGAAGTTTTCTAGGTATGCTTTCTGTTCATCTTAAAAAAATTTTCATCAAAAGTGCTTTGGGCTTTTTTCCAGTCTTTTACAAGAAATGTGAAAACACATTTTCCAATTCTAAAAATAAATAAAATTTTAAAAAAATCAGACTTCCATTTGTACAGCCCTCCTGCCAAAAAATCTGGCAGCAAATCTGGCAACAAATCAGACCTCGCTGAAGTACTTTTGAGTGGGACAGTGAAAACAAAAAATTGACTGGTCTCAATTTTAAACCTGTGACTACTGACCATGGACACTGCACTTTGCACGAGTTTGTTGGTTTTTTTTTGCAAATTCCAGATTTGCATTTAGCTCCAAGCAGACATCTACCATCCACTTGTGCAGAACTCAGTACTGAAATCAACATCTGTATACAAAAGAAATACAGAAAAGACATTTGCAAACTAAGACTAGAAACTTCAAAAGACTATACCTGAACATGTATAAAATGCAAAACCACTGCAATTAAGTTATTACTAGTACTACAGAATTGGAAATTGTCTTAATGAGAAAAGTTGCATTGCATCTTATCCTATAGCATCAGATTAGAAAATTCATAGACCTCCTAGCTTACTCCGCATAAATCATTCAAGTCTACTTTATCCCTCTTTTTCTGCAGTGTTTTCCTTCCCAATATGCACGAACTTACCTAAAAATACATTATGCCACGCTTGGATCCCAGACACGTTACATTCACTTACAGTCAGATGTCAGAAATTGCCACAGTAAGATAGCACGAGCTTGTCAGCTACTTGCTGTAGCATTGCAGTCTGCCCTCACAACTTAGTTTGGTTAGCGCAGGATCAAACACCTTTATGCAGCCGAAGTAACTGGTATTAGCATACACAGGCATTATTTGTTTGGGTTTGTTTTGTTTTTTTTTAAAAAACAATTAAATGTAGCACCAGAACTCTGAGTGAGGTTAAAACAAGTTACAGTTTAAATCCCCAAACTGCCTCTCATAGGAAAATATTTAACTCATTGTAAACTGCTTGGAGTTCTTAACTATTGTTCTGTTTCTCCACACTATTAAGACATGGTCATATCTTAGACATTTCCCACATACATCATGTCCTAACTGAGTCTTCCTGGGTGGATGGCCACTGTTTAAAAAAGTACAACTGGAAGAAATACTAAAAGCAGGCGCTGAATTGAATTCAATGTCCATTTGCATTTCTTATGTCAGAAACAAAGGTCACTTGCAGTTTTCCATTCCAAGCTTTAGAGTCCACAGTATCCATGCCATTTAGAACAGCAGAGGCATGGGACTTTCATTTTTCCCCATAAGAAACTCTCAAAAAGACCAAAAAACCCTGCAATCTTCTTGCTGTTGGATCCATTTTCTCAACAGAAGTTTCAAATAATTTCTGCGCACAAGCTTCTCTCTAGTTCTCTGATTTTCCCACTAACTTCTCCAGCCATTAATATAAGAATAATAATCCTAGGATATAAACCTACTATGTGTTCTCTCTGCATTTCACTGACTGAACGAGGACATCTGTATAGTTATCAGATTGACCTGTGAGACATTCTGGTTGAACTATTTGCTCTGCTACAAATTTTTAGGAGATCCTTAGCATCTCAGTGTCTCACCTACAAAACCTGACTGATGCATTAAGACAAAAATATCAAAGTTGATTAGGCCACAATAACAGGAGATGATACAAATACCAGCTCTGGGTTAGAACAGCAATAACTCATAACTTCTGCTCCCCCAGCGAATCTATTTCTAAATTATCCTATCAAACTCCTGTATAGGAAACATTCTCTCTTTTTCCTTCCCTTAATACAATACAGTAATACTAACAAAGAGGTACCATTGCTGGTATGACCATACCTACAGATGGAGTCAATGAAAACACTTTCACTCACACATCTAAACTAAGCTATCAATTTAAGCTTATCTTGCTAAATACTGTATCTGACAATAGGGTAGGGAGTTTTCCAAATATGTAAGTAAACAGACCTTCTATTAGCATGCCTCTGAAAAAAAAAATAAAAAATCGTTTGTGTGGACATTAACTGTTGGATTAGAATGGTAAGTCACTAGCATAAAGAGATTTTATGCTACCTGTAAAGAGAGCAAACTTCTGCAAATTATGCCAAAAATTATTTTTCTTTGTCTTTCATTCCCTTCTGCATGATCTTATAGACTCAATCTTTCCTTCTCCAAAGAAATTCCTTTGAGGAAAGAGTTGTGGACCACTCCTTTTCCATCCTCTGTTGGGCATTTTTCTTCTATTTATCTACTGCCAGTCTTTCTAATGGGAAAACATACTCAGGATTTTGATGTTGAAATCATGGATGTTGCAACAAAACGAATAGCAGATCAAAAATACATTTTCCCATTTCACTAAGAGCCATGCTTTCCAACAAACTGCTAGCACAGAAGGTTAGCATGCAATCCAAAACTTAGCCTTCTCTTGCTTCACAGGCAATGAGTCTCAGTGTCGGCTGATGCAAGAGGTAAGAGATTCATGCCAACTGACAAAATGAAAGTATTCCAGGAAACATAAAACTAAAGAAAGCACTTCTAGAAAGCAAATTCATTAACAAATATGAGAGGTATCAACAGAGACAGTAACATCATTTGTTCTTGATGTTACACTTCAGGATTTAGCAGAACAGTCAAAATACCTACAAAGACTGATTCATAAAGGGTTGTGTATCAAGACAGGATAGTTTTGTGCTTCCTGGAAAAGGTTCTCTGTTTTAATTAAGGCAATCTCCAAAGTTTAAAGCATCTAATTTAATCCTTGTCTGCACTGGAAAACCTGTGTCATTTAGCCAAGCAATACTTGGATGGTTTTACATAAACTAAAAAGAAGACCTCTATATGAACATGCTCCTAACGTTCATTAACTATTTGCTTAAATCAATTTGGCACATAGCAATCATTTACTGAGGTACCTTCTTTTTAGCATGCCTCTGCAAGCTTATTAGTTTAACCTGCCAATTTAAAGTTCTACTTCATAAATGGTGCAGTTTCTCATAGTTGAAGACTTAGGAATGACAAAAAGTTATTGCAGACAAGCAGTTACTTCCCATGAGCTGCTCTGCACGATTTCTTCATGCACGTATTCCTTCCCTCTTGTGCAGCAAGAGAAATTATTTTTCTCAAGGTAGCTCACTCCATAACAAGAGGAGTAAGAGCATGTACATGAACAGTCACTGTAGCACAGCCAAAAAGGTACAACTTGTCAGTCACAGCAAATCTTCAAACTCAGAACTTGTAATGCCACTACTGCCAGGAGAGAGAAAGCCTCAACAGCTCACCTGCTCCACACTGAACTTCGAGCCAGCAAAGACATCAAAGTAGCTACTTTGGAAGGTACAGTATGGGGCAGTGGGGTCTGGACTCCTCCCTAGCCTGCACACCTATTTCTTGCTCATACGACAGAGTGTAAAGCAGACAGTACGAAGTCTTGAGGTTCCCCGCATTAGGGGTTTCTAACCAGTGTAAACAGTGGAAAAGTTGATTCGCCCCTCAGCACTGTATTCCACTTTTAAAATATGCAAAGTATCTGGTTGCCAAAACCCTAGACTGCACATCAAGGGGCTGAGATACAGCACGTCCCTCTTTCAGGCACTCCAATCCATACTCTACACTTCAGTAACACCATCAGTTGTTCAACCTACAGACTTAGAGTATTTTCACGTCTCAGGGAAGGAGTTCAGAAGTTCATACAACAAAAGATCTGGAACTTCACAAACCCAAAGTCATCTTTTCATTGAAACAGTATGATCAGCTTCCCAACTTTCCCCTTTTTGTTGCAGTGTATTTCCAGTTTTCAGAGTTTTCAAATAAAGTATTTACACTAATTATTACACAATGCTGACTCACATGAGAAACATGACAGATCCCAGCTGAAGGATGTGGTGAATACTGTTAACTCTTACACAAAATGAGCTGAACAAATGCATTTACTCATGCTGCTAAACACTGGTTTAACAGCCAAGGCCTTTGTACTGACAGTACTTTATACATTAACACAGTAGCTGCAACAGCAGATGCATTCATCTCCATAAGCTACCATGTTTTGAAAAGAAACCTTAGATAAGAATCAAGACAGTTTATCCACCTCCCACAATCTAAGAGGGATTGAAACAGACTTCACATGTGTAATATTGAGAAAGACCAAATTAATTTCTGCACTTGAAATACATTAGCATACTTCTGCTCTTCAACAGCAAGCAATATAGTTGTATTGCAGCACCTCTTCAAAATGAATGGTACTAAAGAAAATTACTTGATTTTAGGGATACCTGTAACTGTAGTATTGCCTAACCAGACAGATGGAACTGTTTAGGAAGTCGATAAACTGAACTGTCACAGAAAGGAATGACTGTATTTTTTCAAAATTTTACCTTTTCCCTTCAGCTGGAAGTCTCCCCTTACTTCTCTTACACACAGCTGCCACAGTTCCAAACTCAGCCTGCCAGCTGCTCAGACCACAACCTTTTTACAGGACCTTGTAAGGTAACTGAAGTAAGAACGATTCTCCCTCTGTTCTCTTCACCCACAGTACCCTGTTCTTGCTTGCTGGACAATCTGAAATCCCCATTTTTACTATCTGATACTTCTAATCTCATCCATTTGACCCACAAGTTTGCTCCCCTCCACACACATGCCCTGTAACTACCATTAAAAATTTGGATTTTCTAGCATTTACTATGAGGAAGCATGTTTTGTATAGACAAATTTCCAAAACACTAGTAAGTCATATTTATTTCCCTTGCCATGCTGCTTCAGGGCTTCCTTCCTCCTAAAAAGCTTGAATCACACCTACTGTTACTTTATATCACTATAAAAATGATGAGCAGATTCATCCATTCTCATAAACTACTGTCACACACCAGCTTATCAGGAACTCTTTCCAGCTTTACTCCTATGCATAATGGAGTATCGATTTGCATCCTCTGAGACAAAGTGATTAGATAGAAGAAGACAGTCAATAGGCCCTAAAATCTGCCATCAGAATCTCTTAAACCAGAACACATGTCACTTAGCCTGCTGGCTTCCTCATCTGAGGCTGAGAGATGGAGGCTCATTAGAGCTGCAGCGTTATTTCTCTCCTTCCCTGCTGCAGAAGAGCTCCTAAAACTCTGCAGGAGCTTATCTTACCCAGAGATGAGGAAAAGCTTATGCAGAAGGCATGCAGTTCTTCAGAGACAGTTATACTGGGGGAGGCCAATTGCTTGTTAATCAAAAGCTTCTTATCTGGAACCACCTGGACTTTTATGCTCTTCTAAAATGAGGTCCAGAAATTCCAGCCGGACTATTGCACACATGCAGAGTTTCTCTACAGGGTAGCAGAGCAGAAACATACTGTCAGGGAAAGGTTGGTACCATCTTTTCCTGGGCGCATATTAAGCTAATAAAAGAGATGTGTGGGAGCAGTTTCCTATTAAGATGAAGTCCATATGAAAGAAAAAAAAAAAAAAAAGCAGATGCTAGATTAGAAAGTATTTAATGTCACTTACAGACTAAGTAAGGACAGAAGAGATTTGATCTTATGTGGAAATACATTTTCCAGGGGGGGGAGAGGAGGAAGAAAAAAAGCATATTGGCAGAGTGCTGATGATCCTGGCGACCTACGAAATTACTGTACTGTTATTAAGAGATTTCACCATTCCTTCAAAGAGAAAGAAATACTCACAGAATCATAGAATCTTAAGGTTGGAAAATAACTCTAAGATCATCAAGTCCAACCGTCAACCCAACACCACCATGTCTACTAAACTATGGCCCGAAGTGCCACGTCTACAAACACACTCCAAATACACTGGACCCAACAGATAACACACAGATTGTTTACAGAGCAGCAACAAAGCCAGGTCATGACATTTTTTTTCCTTTGGAAGAGTAGGGGCTGCACTTTATGTCTAGCTATACAATAAAGTTCTGTAAGGTCTACTGCAGCTGCCCTGCAAGTGATATTGAAAAGAAGTCAGGATACAGTTTGGCAGAGATGCTGTACTAGACAGCATTACTGTTTTAGTTGCTGCTACCAGCAGCACAGAGCTTTTGGTTGCTTGCTCAGCTCAGTCTGTTTTCATGCAAACAAGAAACCAGAGAACCTTTCTTTTGCCTTGCAAGTAACTTGGAGATAGTTAATTTGTCATCAGTATTTTCTGTTGCAGCCTTCATTATAAGCTTTAACACACAGGAAAAAAAACACAACACCACACAGCAATGGGAACTGACCAGAAGGGCTGGAGACCAGCCATGTAGAATAACATGTATTTGCTAAGAGGAAAAGGGAGCCTCAATGTTGTGAGGTATGCATTGAAAACCACAGGAATAAAAAAGGAGAAACGGTTTACAAATAAATTTTCCCAGTCATAAAGATAAGAAACCTTTAATACACCACGGAGTCAAACAGCCCTCCAAAAAGCAATGCCTGCCTTCGCCCTGCAAACGAATCAATGAAAGGAGCCGGAAAACTCATACGTACAGATCCCACATTTGGGGCTGACAGTTGCATAGTTTCAGCCTACCTGCAGGCGGGTTGCTGCGGCTGCTCCTTCACATGCATTTAAAGACTACAAAAATAATCACTACATTATCTTCCGTCCTATGTAGCACAACTCACACCGGCCCCACGGTCTCTCCCCGGGGGGGTGCTGCTGGTCCGGTTAAGCCCTTAGCCCCTCACCGTGCGGCTGGCTCACCCAGCGACCCAACCAAGCGCAGCCCCCCCGCCCTAGGGTCACAGCGCTCACTTCAGTCAGAAAGGGGGAACCCCTGAAGCTGACCCCGGCCTCTGGCCCGCCGGGCAGGGGCGGCAGGAAACAGGAATCGCTGCCCCCGGGGCACACTCTGCCGCGTCCCTCAGGGCAGGCGGGAAAACGGCCGGGACCGGCCTGATACCGCCGCCGGCCCCGTCCCTCGTCTCTCGGGGCTGCCCCTCACGCCGCCACCAGCCCCGTCCCTCACCCCCCGGGGCTACCCCTCACGCCGCCGCCGACCCCGTCCCTCACCCCTCGGAGCTGCCCCTCACGCTGCTGCCGGTTCCCCCGCCGTAGCCACCTCCCCTCATACCGCCGCCACCGCTGACCTTGTCCCTCACAGCCCCGAAGCCGCCACCCCCGCACTCACCGCGGCGGTCGGCGGGACGCGGCGGCGGCATCACCCCTCACCCCCGCCCCGTGCCCTCGGAGGCAGCGGCGGCGGCGCGCACCGCTCGCGCGCGGCGGTAGCGCCACGTGACCGCTCACTTCTCCTCCCGCCTACCCTCCCCGGCCGGCGCCGTCACGTGAGGCGGCCGGGGCGCCGCCGCCATGACAGGCGGGGCAGGGTCAGCCCGAGAAGATGGTGGGCGCTGAGGGGGAGAGCGGTGGTGTTGGGGGGTTCTTTCTTGGGCTCCTTTTGTTGAGCAGTGCATGCTCATGAAGCTTTAGGGGGAATTCAGCACTGGAGGGCTGTGGATGTGCTGCCTTCAGTCCCCCTCTCCCCTCAGTTGCTGTGTATCTGTCCGTCCTGCCGGGCTTGCAGTTTCCGTCGCAGCTCTCCCTGAAGAATAAAGCCCTTTCCAGTCCCCCCAGGAGGTGTCTGCTTTGGGCTTCATGGGCTTAAGTGGCCCCTGGAACTACTCGTCCAGGGGCATTCAAGGGGAGAAAAGATGTGTAGGTCAGGCTGATGGGGCATGTCAGGGCCAACTAGCAATGTTTTCCTCACCATGGGGTTTGATGAAGCTGACTGGAACGCGGAGGACTGGGTTCTTCAGCGGGAAGGGGGAGATAGCTGAGGGAAATCAACCACAACTACCCTAAAGTAACCTGAGCTTGGCAGTTAATGTGCATCTATAGTGACAAGAGTTGACATCCTCACAGGTGGAGAGGTGTGTTGAAGCCTCACATCTTTCATGTCCAGAGTAAGTGATGTAACCACTGGCTCACTAGACAAAAGTGTGGTGGGGTAGCTTCACCACTGATCCATCTTCATGTGGGACCTGGCTTGGCAGGTGTCCTTTTGGGAGGAGGGGTGAAACTGGAAGGGTTGTTGGGTTTGTAAACCCTGGTGAGGTTTAAGAACAAAGTGTCAGATTTGCTCAGCATAGTCAGGGTTGGGTTGGTTTTGGTTGGGGGTTTTTTTGTTTGTGAATACCCAGATACAGAACTTGAGCTGCTGAGTGGCACTTTGAAGGTGGCAGATTTTATTTTAGTAAAGTGGAAATTAAACAAGGTTGACACACTCAAATCCTTCTTTGGTGGATATTGCCCCTGGTGTCCAGAGCTTATGGCAAGGTGCTTTATAGTAACACAAATGGAGCAGAATACAGAACTTGTCAGAAAGCTGTAGCTACAACATTGAAGTACAGGGGGCAAAAAGGCAATATATAATCAGAAGGTGCAGTGAGAGAAAAAGGAGTGGCGATCTGTGGAGGGGTTAGCCGGCAGATGACAAGGAGGTAGCAAGGATCAAGATGAAAGTAATGTGTGCAGTTAAATGAAATAGCCACATAGTCAGCATCCCTACCAGCCAGCTTTTCATAATTCCTGTTTCATAATGGCTAATAGGCAGCTTTGATCTCTCTGTCATTATAATTTAGCCTGACGACTAGAGGTGTGTGTTAAGCTTTTTTAGGTAAAAGCAACCTCAGCACATATGCTATCTGCTTTCTGCAGAACCATTATCTTTGAAGTCCTTCTAATTTGGCCAGTTCTTGCCAACCTTGTAATTCCAGGTATTTAATCTACCCAAATAGTTATTTTAGTTCTTATCAAAACAAGTTTCCCTGGTGCCTGGATTATCATTTTATTAACAGAATTACTAAACTGCTACTTTTTAGCATTGTTCATGTAAAGTCTTTGAGACATGTGTTTCATTTCTCAGAATCCCTGATAATGATAATCTGCCCAGCCCAATTGCTTAATATACTCTATGATAACTCGTTAGTGTTAACTAATTGACCTACTTCCTATGTGCTCACAGCAAGGGACAAGAAGTCATGTAAAAGTGCTGGTAAGAAAACGTAACCCAAAGTAATTCTCTATCAATATGGGCTGTGGTCAGAATTTGGGATCCACATGTACTTAAGCACTGCAATTTCATTTATTAAATGTTCCTGTTGTTCACACATCTTAGACACATAAATGACACAAGAGAAAGGGACACTCTGAGCTACAAAGATATTCTTTAAGTCCTGTCTGTTTTCTTAGATTAGCTTTTCTACTTTGTGAAAAAGGAGGTGAATCTCCCCAAACCCAAACAGAATTAATGTATGTTATTTTTCTAAATCCAAATCATTCAGAACAAATTTCTCCAGCTAACATGTAGAGCTTGTTGACCAGCTGTAATAGAGAAGACTGGAGGAAACTCCAACTGTTCATTCAATAACTGGGAGAACTTGCATTTGTTACAGTGGTTTGTTTCCTCTTATAATAGTTTGCCTAGGGGCTGTCCATGACGGAAGTCAGAGTCTGCACATCCCCTTGTAGAGTTTCTATATGATTATGGTTTTGAATAGAGTACACAAGCCCTTGTAAGTGCTGGACAGTTTATTTGGAGTATTTGAGGAAGAAGGACGTTTATCTGGTTGCTCTCAGATTTTTCCTTCCTGCTGTTACTTTTGCTGCATATCATTTAATATGTTTTTTTGCTTTCTTTCCAAAAGAAAGTAAGTCGAATGACAGCTCAGAATATGTATATGAGTTTATCTGATCTGCTCTCTCTTCTCAAATACTTTTGATCTCTTGGACCATATTCATCAAATTTGACAGTGGGTTGAGATCTCAAAGAGATTATATTCTAAACAGCTTTGCAAAAATAGATGTCTGAATATAAGAGAGAGACTGTTATCACTACTGAGAAAAAGCCTGTAGAACAAGTTCATCCCACATACCCTTAAATTCATTAGGAGCACTCAGGAATGAATCCGTGGAGCTGTTGTGACTAGTCTATTGAAAACATCAGATCTGTGCTTTGTAGTAGTTGAAAAAGCAAAAAGGATGTCAGGTACATTAGGACAGGAATAAAGAATAAGATGGGATACTATTGTAAAACCCAAAGTGCTTGTACATCTTCAATATTGTGAGGAATTCTCCCTAAAGCACCAAGAAAGGTACAGAGAAAAACAATGAGCTCAACAGAGGTGTGGAATTGCTTCTTTTTTTTAAAAAAAAAAAAGGGGGGGAGTTTAAATGCACTTGAATGGTTTAACTTGGAAAAGGACTATGAAGGAATGTGAGAACAACATAAAAATCTATTGTCATAGAGAAAGTGAATTCTGTTTCTTACAGCACAAGACTTAGGTGTTCAGAGTGAAATTCCCAGTGAAAAAAAATTAAAAGAAACAAAAGAAAGTATGTTTTTTTCTTGAGTTACAGTTGTAAATTGCTGCAAGTGTAAATGCTCCAAAAGTATAAATGTGCTTATGAGTGGAAATGGAAATGGAAAAAATGTCCATTGAGGCCTCTTAAACATAATGCTAATGCAGCTGCCAGCTCAGGAAATCTCCAAGTAAAGGAGTGGATTCAGCCAGCAGATTAAGACACCTAAATTTGGCTTTCAGTGTGTAGGTGTCTCCATGTGAACCAGATGTCTAAGCTCCCTTTATGCTCACTAGAGAACTAATGTGGGATTTAGTTACATAAATGCAGGCATCAAATGCCATTTTAGGTATTGTGGAGTTTTCTACCTGGCCTGCTGCTCCTGCTATCTCCTAAAAAGCCTGTCATATCTGAAGTCTCGTGTGGGAGTCTTTGATATCTCAGCCCATCACTGATGTCACTAAGCACCTATGGTTAGCAAGCTGAACCCTGCTCAGAGCTGATTCAGCAAGCTATTCAAATCCCCTTAAGGTGGATATATCAGTGTATTTTGAACAACTGAATAGCTCTCAGCTTTATTATCTGTATTGAGTAATTCTCTACTGACTGTAGGAGGAACTAATATTCAGATGAAAACATCTGCATGGGGATGCTTTGGTCTAGGTGTCAGAATTTATAGGTTTTGCCAGGCTGTACCAGAGGGCATATTGCTTAGCTTTTTTATGCTAAGTTTCTGTAGCTAGTCAGACCACCGAGTTGATTCAGCTGGGATTGATTTAGGGGAAGAATAGAGGAGTGTGAAAAACCTTAAGATACTCAGATTTATTGATAATGAGGATTGTGTGAAGGCTTAGATTCACAGTGTGTTGTATAATGGTGCATTGATGTGTAGTGACACTTTGAACACAGTTTCATAACTCCCTAAGCCTGGAAGATACCTGGTGGCCAAGAGCAACCACAGATATTGCTGATGAAGCCATCAGAATGACAAATTCTTAAGCCATTAGATCCTGTAACTGAAAAGAATTTTTTTCACAAAGGTAAATCAAAACTAATTTGACTGGTGACAGGCTTTACACCCTTCAGTGAATCAGACCAGTTATATCTTGTTAGAGTAGCACAACTTGCCTAAGAAAAATTTGGGCTAAGATTCAGGCCAAATAAATTAGAAAGAAAGGTAACTAGAAAAGCCAGATGATAATTAGATGGAGTTTTGGAAAGTAGAGTTTTCTCCTCAATCTCTCGCACTTCAAATTATTTACGTTTTCTAGTTGGAAAGACAAAACTTTTAGCACTAATGCTGTCCTCCTGGGCTGATGAAGGTTTCAACAAAACAAGTAAACAAGGCAGCATGCTCTGGCATTGTTTTTCTGATATCTTAATAACAAGCTATGAAGGAGCATTTATGCTTTTAAAACTGTATTGGTCACCATTTGTGCTACTGCAGCAGTGTTCCCATTTGATATTTAATGGCAGAATGCTGTGATAGCACAATAAATAATAAAGACTCCCTCCTAGCATCACTGCTGTTAACAGAGAATCTGTATCTCTCAAATGTCCTGCTCTTCAAGATGGGACAGAGACAAGAACAACCTAATATGATATAATGGCCATTTTTTCCTTTATTTTTCAGCCAGATCTGTGTTATTTTTCTGTGCTTCTTAACACCTCTCTTCTGATATTTTCTGTAGAGTCTCTCCAGAACTGTGGAAAAATTGTGGTTTAGTTTTGAAGTGTTGCTGACAACATTCCATCTGTATTCATCAGTTCTCGCTCTTAAGATCTGGGACCGAGATGTTACATTTTCTGTCATTTCTTTTTATTGAAACAGAACATTCCTTGGAATCTGTGGAGGGAGGTAATTTGGCTAAATGGTCTGTCCAGGGTTGCTCAACTGTGCTCAGATCACTTCACAGACTTGGTGTCTGGGCCAGCCTGGGATGATTTCTTTTCCATTTTGGACTGTTTTGCAAAGTTTTGAGAATGAAAACAATCACATAAAACCCAGAAATCTCATCATTGATTTGGCTTTTCCCCAATGAATTATATTAGAACTCTATTGAGAGTTTCCTTCCATATTTGTTTCTGGTCCCTGGTGAGAGGAGAAAAAAATTTATTTGCCATCTCATTATCTTCTTTTTACAGATGTAGAAGTTAAAGCACAGAAAGATGAAGTTGTTTGTTCCAGGTCATCCAACAGAGCAGTGGCAGAGAGAAAAATAGAACTGAGTCCTTCAGTGCTCACTCTGTTACATCATTCTGTCTTCCTGTTTTGATGAAAACGTCTGAAATGTAATTTTCATAGGTAAGTATGTGAGAAAGATTCAGACTTCCTGAAGCATGGAAACTAAAACCTTTAGTTATGTCATGTAAACAGAGGTTAGATAGAGTTCAAACTGAGACAAAGACTCCAAGCTTGAGTTGTGGCTCTTCTGTTGTACAGGTATCTTTTTTGGTAATACTTTCTCATAGCAGGTATAATCTTCCCTGTATCTTTCATCAAAAGATACCTCAGCCTCTAGCCCCATGGCTATTGTACAAAAGGATGCTGAGCCTTTTTTTTTTCCTTTCATACAACAGTTTCATTTTCTGCATTCTCAAGGATGGGGTTTTCACTTTCCTAGCACTGAGAAGAGCATAGAAAGGAAGTACGTGTAACAAGGTGTGCTGGTTTTGGCTGGTTTCACTCTTCTGATTCTCTCCCCCATCCCACCGGGGGTGGCAAGGAGTAAGCGAGTGACTGTGTGGTGCTTAGTTGCCAGCTGGGGTTAAACCACGGCACAAGGAAAGGATGATTATCGGGTAATATTCATAGTTTCACTTTAGCTCTATTTTTCCCATTGCTTTTACAGAATGCTGGTTCATACCAACTGGGGGCAGTTCCTGCTTCTCTGTAGCAACTGTACGATCTGTTGTAATCACAGGGCTTGTACCCCTTCTTCCACCCCCTTCTCCAATTTGTCATTCTTGTCTGCTGCTTCTGTAACCCATGCTAAAAAAAAAAAAAAAAATCACTTTACAATTTTCATGAACAACCAAACAACCATTTAGAAACTTTGACTCTAAATCATTCTTCTTTTTCAGAGGCCTGAGATACATTAGCAGTATACTTCATCTTTCTATTGCATTTTTCAAAGGAGAATATGTGGAATTCAATAGTAGTTGTGTTTGCCATCTTATTATGCATATGTGAGAAACTGAAGAGCAATTATATTCTTACAGCTAAGAGTACAAGAATTAGGAGACATGATTGTCCCTCAAGGCGCTTCCTCCATAAATCTGAGTTTATTGCTTGGTATCTTAATTTGTTATATACAGTATATTGACAAAATTCTTACCCCCACAACCTGTGTCTATTTAATCTGTTTAAATTAGAAGTGCTTGTGGCCACACACAGTTTCTTATTGGGCAATTATGTATCACTACAAACAAGGACAGCTGACCTCTTTTAGGATTACTAGGCAAATCCAAAGCAAAACAAAAAAAAATTCCCATCAGCATCATACTCTTCATTGCATTACTAACTTGTGGTTTACCAGAGAAATGTATTAGGGTAGGCTATCAAAAGCAGTGTTTCTAAAATGTAAGTTTTGGAAGAGTCATGAACTTGATTTCAATAAATGATGAAAACAAAATAGAAAATAAGTATTTTAATTGGTCTGTATGGAACCCAAGAGCTGTGCAGTTACCTGTAAATTTACTCCTTATTTTAACATGGAGAAAAAATCTATATGATTAAAAAGCTCAAGATAATTTTGGAGCCAATTAAAAACCCCTAATACAAATAATATGACCTTTATGTTAATAATTTTAGTGAAGGATTAGTAGGCAATTAAATGAATGACTGGAGAAACCATTATTGCACTATCTGAAAATGTCAAGCTCTGAAAGAAGTATACTGCCTAAGGAAAACGATGAAAATGGAAGATACACTCTGCTAAAATCTGTCCTGGATAGACATGGTGCATAAGGGGATAGCACAACATTCTGTACAAGTTGTGAGATGCCCCCTGGTGTTAGAAACCTCAGCTGTTTATTTCTGTTGAGACATTGCACATGGTCAGAGCAGGATAAAACACCCAAAGTATTGACAGAGCATAAAAAAGTGTGAAAGGTAAATGGAAGCTACAGAAGGCCACACAGCTGCAGAAGGGGGAATGGTAGGAATGCCATTTAGGATCTAACTGCCATTTACAATAAGCAGAATTAGCTATAAGCTTCTAAGTTTTAGGCAACATTTTCAGTAGCAGGAGTTAGAGGATGGTGTATGGTGATAGGGATCCAGGTGGGGAAGGACTGCATTTTGTGGAGGCTATAAATGGAAGAAAGGCTTGGAGAGGCTTTGCAGAGTCACAGAGAAAGGAGTCTCCTTCTTCGCAATGACTTGGACGAGGGGACAGAGTGTACCCTCAGTAAGTCTGCCGATGATAGTAAGCTGGGAGGAGTGGGTGACACACTGGAAGGCTGCACTGCCATTCAGCAAGATCTTGACAAACCAGAGAAATGGGCAAATTTTGTTCCATATGAAATTCAATAAGGGCAAGTGTAGGGTCCTGCACCTAGAGAAGAATAACTCCAGGCACCAGTACAGGTTAGGGGTTGACCTGCTGGGAAGCAGCACTGCAGAGAAGGACCTGGGAGTCCTGGTGGACAACAAGCTCTCCATGAGCCAGCAGTGTGCCCTTGTGGCCAAGAAGGCCAATGGTATCTTGGGGTGCATTAAGAAGAGCGTGGCCAGCGAGTCGAGGGAGGTCATCCTCCCCCTCTACTCTGTCCTGGTGAGGCCACATCTGGAATATTGTGTCAAGTTCTGGGCTCGTCAGTACAAGAAAGACAGGGAACTACTAGAGAGAGTCCAGAGGAGGGCTATGAGGATGATGANACCCCTACCATTCCGGGATTCTGTGATTCACTCATATGTCTCTTTCATAGGACTGTGAGGGTTATGGGACCCCCAAACCTGGTGTCTCAACTCCAATCACAACAAGCAGCAATACACCCTTTTTCCTATAGCAATTTCTGCTTATTTGGGGCTGCTGAGAAGAGGAAGGAGAAGCAGGGAGGGGACAGGAGAAAAGAAACTATTTCAGCAAAGGGGAAGGGAGGAATAGAAGGTGCCGAGCCAAGAAGAAAGCCCTTAGAGAGCAAGGCTTTCTGTTCCTATCACTTGGGTCAAAAATCGCTGCTCTGAAGAACCAGCACTCTAAGAACAATGCCTGCTTTCCTTTCTTTCAGACACAGTAGCGGTTGCACAGGCAGAAGGCAAGTATGGCTTTGTGCCTTGATGTTTCTGTGCAGTCCAGAACCACAAGGACAGTCCCTGTGTCCCAAGTAGCAGTGCTCCAACTACTAGGACACACTCTTACAGGAGCTCTAGTTTTCAGGTAGCACTTTATGTAAAGTGTCATTTGTTAGTGAAATGCTAATAAGTAGTAGTATCTTGAAAAAGACAAGAAGAGAAAAAAGTCAAAAAAAATATTTTCAAAGCCTGATATTAGACTGGTTGGCATAAGAGGATTTAGAAGAGTCAGGATTTTCTTAGAATAGTCTTATCAAGAAAGAGAGAAAAAGAAAAGCGTAATTAGGATAGATAAACTAGAATTCTAATCTTGCCTCTAAATTGGTATGGCTCTTCTCGAAATTTAAGTAGCGGTTCTAGATGCTAGCAGGTGGTTCTGTGAGGTTAGTTATCCAGGACCTGTCTGGAAGCACAGTCACATAAACCATGTGGGCCTAAAAATGTATAGATAAGGGCAGAATCAAAAGCAAGTGACTTGAAGAGTTGG
>VXBL01002629.1:16361-38210 GCA_013400195.1 Aramus guarauna
GGGGGGGGAATTCCTACACTATAACAGAATTACTTGTAACTGGATATTTAGTATTAGCTACTTTGTTTCAGAGGATCTTCAGATGGCAAAAGATGTTTGTCACTTCATTCAAGCAGAAAAATAGTATTATAAGCTATTTTCAATACTAAATGAATACCAAATCTCTACACCTTTTGTATGTCCTTGTGATGGAAAAAAAGAGTATATAATTTTATATCATTAATAGAAAATACCAATGGTTTAGCCAAGTATCTGATTTTAATGTCAACATATTTTTGAGATTTATTACTTACTGGAAATTTTGGTTCTCTTGTGGATTAGATTAGTAAGGATATGGAAATGAGGAAATAAGGGCAAAATCCCTTCGAACAGCTCAATATTGATTGTAAAACAATTTTCACTATTTCATTACGTAAACATTTGTTGGAAACCAAACAATCCTAGTGCTGTTCTTATAGCCTTGGTTGCCAAAAGAAATAAGGTAAGAATTTCAGCTTTCATTGTAATGAAAGCCTCCATCCCCTGTGGTCAGAGGAATAAAACCTTGAAGATTTGACACATACATAAAATGATGCTTCATCCTACAAGAGTCAAATTAAAAATAATAAAAAAGAGACAAAGTTAAATATGTTCTAGTGGTTTTTAATAAAGCCATTCTTCTGATTTTACAGAGATCAAGTCCTGTTGTTGTTAGTGCTCAGGCTGGTATTACTGAGCATAAGTCCTAAATATGTCTTCTGGCACTGTACCAATTTGAGTTAAAGCAAAATATATTATCCGTTCTCCTAAATGCAAGCTTCTGCTGTACCATATTATGGAACCAAGTTATCTGAGAGTTGCAAAGTATTAGCAGATGGTGATTGTAGGTTGGCTGGAATTTGCAGTCTCTCTCATCTTGCCACATGTTTCACCACTTGGAACCTTTAAATTATATTGTTCAATTATTTGTCTCCTTGGCTCAATATTCCCTTTCCTCCGTTTTCTGGTTTGGTGCAATTCTTCATGCTTTCACCAGGGGGATCCCCACAACAGTACACTGGGTTAGCAATGTGTTGAATAGTCTGAACACATTTAGGTACGTGTATCTTCCAGTCTATTTTATTACTACTCTTTGGCAGAAGTGCCGTGCGCCAGATGTTTCAATGTACAATTTAGTGATTTAAAAAACTGACTAGAGTGTTGGGAAGTTGTCATAAAGGGACTGGACTTGGGGATCTTCCTAGGGACTATTGCTTTTCTAACTTACCTATTTCAACTGGAAGTTAAAACAAATGTGCTGTTCTTGTACTCAGTCATGTACAATCCTATCAAGTTTTGCCATTATTTTATCTTTCAAAGGGTGATGCAAAGTTGATTGGTTAGTAACATTACATATATTCTTCTTTTCCAAAATAAAAAGTTAGTCCTCTTCAATGCTTTGCAACTTTCCATACTAGTCAAAACCAAAAAAAATAATCGTATTTTTCCATGTCTGTTAGGTATTTACTGACTGCACAAGAAAAGGAAGACTTTTTAGCTAAAATCTAGAGAAATTTTCTTTCCAAGTACAAACATTTTATAAGAGCATGTATGTAAATTACAAAAGATTTACCCCCTAAACCTGACCAAAACAAAAACCAAACACAAAACTTCAGTTCTCTCTATCCCATAATGCCCCATAGAGAAGATTAATGACAAAGAAGTCAGAGATTAGCAATATTGTTTAAGGTCCTATTAGAAAGCCAGTCTGACCCAATGGCTGGTAGGTAGCATAAAAGCCAGACATATGTAGCTCTTGAGCCCTTTGTGATGCCTTCCCCACCTGAGGCTGTATACGATTCTTGCCTGGTGCAGCACCCATCTGTCACATCAACTTGGGAGACAATTGGGCAGCTCTTCACCCTGTAATTTTTATAGTCAGAACTATATGGTCTTCAAAAGTCATGGTGCTCTGAACGAGGAATCATGTGGCTTCTTACTGTCTCAGGTTATGTCTTCACTCTGCAAAGAAAGAGGACCAATTAACCCGCAGAGAGCTCTTTAGAGCTAGCTCCCTTTGTAGTGTAGTGTGTAGCATTGATTTAACTTTAGAATGGATAACTCTTACCTCTGAGGGCCTTATCTAAAGGTATCTTTTCAACTCCCACTTCTCATATCTTGGCACTTACAGAAAGAAAACCAAGACATTTCAATTATTATGAGGTTTGGTTTTATTTTTTCTTCTTTTGTTACTCCTCTTATCCAGGCTTATTAAGTCAATCTATTTCATCTGCTTATTTGGCATGGTAAGACAATTCATGCAGAAGTCTAGCAAGAGGAAAAATTTTGATTGAACTAAAGGTTTTGGTTCATGTGATTTATGTTTAGAGGGCAAAGAAAGGTTTAGAAAATTCTTGCATTTGTATTACGAAGACAAGCTGAAAACTAAACTGGATTGTTTTCTTGCTCAGGAACCAACTTATATTAGATAAAACTAGTATTAATTATTGAATATATTTCAACTCAGAAAATCTTCTGTCAAATAATTATTGCAAGACAAGAAAAAGGCTGTTACAGTACACAGAGGCATGGTAGTACTTAATGTCAGAGATCTAGCTCAAAATCAGACTGTAACATCTCATTTCCTGGTTTTAGCAAGTAGGTAAATAGAATTTGCTGTGTTTTACCCAAACCAGTTTTAATCATCTCTTTGTCTTAATTTTGATGGCAAGAATCCCAACTTGTGAAAAAAAAGCTTCTCTATTGTTTTCGTTTATTTATGTCTCTAAGTGATGGTTATGAGCTCCAATAGCTTATCCATCAAGCTAGTATCACTTACAATCTCCATTCTTGAACTCTGGGCCAAATCCACATTTAGGCTGAGTGCAAATGCTCTCACATAGGAATCCAGGGCAATGAGGAATGGTGAGAAATCCAGTAAAACCTTGATTCAGATTTGGAAAGTTCTTACGTGGAAGAACACCTGGAGAGTTGATTTGGGGAGGGTGTTCTCATGCTCTTCTGAATTAGAGTCACCCTTCTGCTTCCCTGGGCTGTTACACAAAGTGTAGTGGGAGTGCTCATCATTTCTACTTCTAGAGTTTCAAACCACAAAGCCAGACATACTATATGAGGTTGGTCTGCTCACACTTGTCTGGCACCATCATTTCCTCTGGGAAAATGGCAAAAGCAAATAGCAACTTGCCTGTTTGCATGTAGGCGTGATCCTCCTGAGAACATATAATTTGGCACCATGCACAAATGAAGTTCAAACATCCTCCAGCTATGAGTTGTTGACAACATCTCTCAGAATAGACATACAAACTACGAAAAGCAGTTTTGGTACTGCCCTATCTCAACATTACTTTCAAAAACTGCAATGGTTCCCAAGTCACTAAGTCATGCTGGTTGGGGAAATATACTTTCAGGAAAGGATGTTAACTGCTTAACCTTTGCATTGGCTCCCTTGTCTAGAGGCAGAGCGTAACATCACTTACCAGCCTCCTCAGGACCCTGGGAGATGCAAAGCATGCTTAAATTTCATGTGCGTTGATGAATGCTTATGTGTTGCTGCCCCACAGTGGCTATGTTTACAAAGGGTGTAATCCTTACAATAAAGGCAATGGTGAACATTTCACATACTAGCAGCTCCTCAGTCAGATTATTAGCTGTGCAAAATGGGCATTGCATTTAGACTGGTTCCCTGTTTGCTACTCAGAATGCAATTAAGCATAGCTGGTGGTGTCACACCTATATTACTAGTGATGGACCTGTCCCTTTACAGGATGTAGTACGGAAGTGCCAAGTGTCACTACTGTAATGAAATCAGAGGGAGGTAAATATACCATATAAACATTCCAAGGCCTTCTGAGACTGAGAATCAGGAAGCGAACCTTGGCTACAATACAGAACATTTGAGAGTTGTTAATAAAGAGGATTAAAGTGGTAGGCATCCTCTGGGCTATAGCAGGATTTAACAAATGCCTGTGAATGCAATGTTCAATAGGACTCCAAGGCAAAGCTCGAGTGTAACTTGGAGCCTGCACAGAGGGAAAAGAGAAGGCAGTCCAGGATCATGTTACTCATCTGATTGCAAAGGGCTCTGTTTTCAGCGCTGCCCCCAGGGCTTTACCTGATCTATCCAAACAGAAGATGTTTGCCCTTCCCACCCTGCAATCACTCATACATAAACAACTCTAAATACTTTTCTGACTGTTCTGCCAGTTTCAGCTCTTCTTGCTTATTCAGTGCCTGCTCTCCTGCCAAAACAACAAGCTGAGCTCGCGTGGGTTGTGGTTGGGGGCAGAGGCAGGCAACAGCGGTCTGCTCATTTCCTTTGTTTTTCATGTTTCTCTTTGGCCTTTCCTTGGGTAAAATCCAAGGGATGGATCATTGCTGGTTCCATCATGATGCAGAAGGAACAGACATCACTTTTCAAACAATGACAGCTTTATGAAGCTTAACAGTCTCAGCCAAAGTCTTGATGCTATCATCAGACATGTCTTTCTTCCCAGTCCCTGCAGGTGACTGCAGCTGGCAGCAGATCTTTTGACAGTCAGATTCTGTATGTTATCTCTGTTGGACCAAGCCTTAAAATAATTGGACAGGAAGATCTGGGAAACAGATATGCTATTTCAAGGCATAAATAACATCGTGCTGAGTGCTGCAGAAAGCCTTTATTTAATTTAGTTCAATTTGGTTCAAACATGGTCATCTGGTTTGGCTTTCAACCAGGATTTCTGTAGATCTATGCTCAGTTTCTTCTTAGACCACCAGCTGTCACATACAAATCACTTCTCACTGTTCATCCATTCCTCAGCTCTTTAAAGGGAATAAGAAGATGTCCTTGACTTACAGCAAAGGGAGATGAGGAGTGATGTGAAATAAGTTTGTGAGATTTTCTGATTTTCTAGTAACAGAGAACCATATAAATAACTGAAATACGGGACTGAAATGGGGAGAGTAGTGGCTGCTAACAGAAGAGAAATGTGGAGAGTGTTGCTAGTACACTGCCATCCAATCACGTTCTATAACAGTGAAATCCATCTCTGTAAAGAAAGCCAGACCATGCAAAATAAGAACTATTTAAGCTGTCAGGCTTAAAGTGGAACTTAAGTTTGGGTACTCTGTCTGACAATGTCATTGTGATGGTTTAAAGAACTTTAATTCTTCAGTTTCCTTATTGCCACTTGTGGTGATTACTCAGAGCTTCATTTTAGGTCACAAAGTATTTCTGATAGTGATCAACTTCACATTTTAATCTGCAGGTATTAGCCCAAGGCTATTTCTTTGCTTCCAACACACCAAAAGTATTTAGCTAAACAACAACAACAAAACCCTGATAAGGTAAGCGCACATTCCTGGTTGCCTTTTTTTTTTAATTCCTCCACCCTTTTTTACAAAGGGGCAAGTTTAGCTACCTGGCCTTTTCTGGAATGCAGTCTGGGAGGTGATTTCATTTTTGCTGTGTAAAGAGAAATGGCACAATCCTAGGAGTGACAGCATCCTGCCAGCTAGTGCTGCCATCAGCGTATCTGCAATAGCCATCAGCCTGAGAACTAGCAGTTCCCTAACAGCTAGGGATCAGAGACAGCAAAGAAGCATTAGATGGTTTGACCTATGGCATTTTCAGATATTTGGTTGCCTCCCAGAAGTCTGGGAGGCTCTGGATTCCTTGGTGTCTGGTTGAGCCAAGGAGATAGATTAACTGAAGGACTGTTACTGTTTTGTCTTGGGTGAGGCCTTCTGGGCAGCCAGCTGTTTTATTTTGTGTATTGCACAAAAGTTGCTTTAAATCTGCATGTTCTAGGGATAAGGGGTTGGAAGCAAGAGGATAAGCTGTGGGATATTTCTTTCCTTTACACAGCAGTCTTCATTAGCCAACATTGTTGGCAAAAGCAGGCAAAAGAGAAATTCCTGTAGAGTAATGGTAACACACATTGCCCTGTCATGCAAAATTTAAGTCACAAGGGTCTGGTCCATTATGGTGCTAAAGGCCTGATTTTAAAATTATTTATCTGCCTGTCCCTAGCTGCTGCAGGTTGTTCTTGGAGCACTATGATATGCTGAATGCTTCTGAAAGTCAGGATCCAAAAGTTTAATGCTGTGGCTGGACTACAATGACTGTGCTTTTGTGTACACAGTGAACTCTGCTGACTTCAATGGGTTTCTCCATAGACAAAAATGTTCACCTGGAATTAAATGCTTATCTGTTTGCAGATACTAGATCATTGGTGTTTTACATGCTGTCCAGGAAATAGCCTGAACAAAAACCAGAGTCAGTGATATTTGTGTAAACCACACAATGTGTGCTTTCTCAGATCATTCTTTTATAATGCAATATTCTTGTAGCAGTTCTTACTCTCTTCCACATTTGAAAGCAAAAAATTATTGTGTGCTTTCTGCAGTATATCCCTTCCTGCCAAAGCTGACTCAGAACAGAAGGAAAAGACAGCTTGGCTTTTCCAGCTACGGCTTTCTAAAACACTTTTGTCTGATTCTGTTAGGCTTCCAGAGAATGTTTCACAGATATATAGCATGTTATGTTATTACTGTAATATAATTATCATTCCACAGCCCTTTGAAATAGGAAAGACTTATAAGTCCTGGATAACAAATACGAAAACAGTAGCACAGAACTTAACCTCCATAAGATTTCTCTTGGGCAAAATTCCCACATGGGAGGAGTCTGCTGCCTTCTTTGTTCTTGCCTCAGACCACTAATGTTAGTGGTGGTGAATGAACCATGTGGGATTGGGCCCACGCTGTGAGTACAGGGGGCAAGGAGATATAACATGACCTGCTGCAGCTCCCACTTACTTCCATCAAAACTGTGAGCACGCAGTACTTTTGAAAGGCAGGTCTTAAATGATTCAGCAGTAGACATCCTCTAATGGCTTGTAAGAAAACTGCTAGTGGACATCTCAGTTATTTTGCTAGTTTGGTTTCTTCCTGACTGGAAGATAGAGAATGTGTACAATAGCAGATACATCACCCAGTTTGGGGTACCAAGGCAGGCATTTGTGTGTAAGTCTTGACCTGCCTTTGTTTTCTTATGCAAACAATAATGAACAAAAAAATATAATTGATAAGCATATTAATAAGTTAATGATTAACTTGCTTAACAATGTTGGCCTTCAGATTGCCGTTAGGAGGCATTTAAGTTAATATAGAGGTCTCAGAATTCTTATTCCAGGTTCCTTGCACATCTGTCTCTCTGCACTGATGAAATTCTTGAGGTTTTCCTCACAGCTGTTAAGAGATAGAAACTTTACTCTTCAATAGCATGTGTGCATGCGTCGTATGGCCAGGTTAATACTGCTAAAAGAAACTTAGGTATCTCAGGTTTCCAGGTTTATATATGGATTTTTTTCTGATGAAAAACAAACTCATAAAGCATGTGGACCCACCCCGAACTGTAGATGAACACACTTTAAACCCCAAGACAATACAAACAGAAAAGCGTTTGCGGTATTCAGGCTTCTGTCCTAGATTTACCCAGACACTTCCAGACTCTTTTGGTTTTCCTTTCAAGTTTCTGGATGTAATTAGATCCACCTGCATCTCACTAACGCATTATATGAGATACGTAACATTAGAGAATATCATGAGTATAAATTGTGATACAATTTAGATTGTCAGCTTAAAAAATAGTATTGCAGTGGTGACCCTAAATCTCCAACCCCTCCATTACTTCACTGCTTGCCAAGGAGACTTGGACTAAATAAAATTTGCTAAGCAAGTGTTGCTTTTCATCCCAGGAACGTGTGCTGTCTGCCTGTGGCTCAGACCTTGCAGCTCAGTGGTAGATCTCCCTCATGACTTGTGGGAGTCCCACAAGTGGTGTGCAATAATTATGCCAGGAGTTTGCCATTTACCCACCAAGTAATAGATTTATGATGCTGAAAGGAGTGCTGTATTCCCATGTCAGATGTGTAGAATCTACTTTATCACTAGAGAGGGCTTCAGGATAAAACAATACTTAAGAACGCAAGATTTTCAATAATGGAGAAAATTACAAAAAGATCCAAGATAAGTCACTAAGATTATGTTTGGCAATAAAGCCCTTTCATAACTGCTCCAACATCTCATCCAGTGAGAGGCTGACAGACTGATGCGTTTCTGCTGTCTATATCAGACTTGTTTCGCCTAGAAAACTTTAGAGTTACACCTTTCATGTTCTGGTGATAAAGAGGTTACTCAGAGTCTCCTGTTCTAGCCTAAAGCAGATTGTCTTGTCACCTACACCTAGAAGCACTTTCCCTTCTTATATCTTATGATAGGACACTCAGACTCATGTTAATGAAAGAGATCAGGTCATTTCGGTACAATACTCCCTTTAAAGTGCCTAATTAATTTTTCTGTTGCACACTTTGATTTGAACACGTTCCTGGCTTCAGTTTTGAACTGGTTTTGGGTTGATTTTTTCCTTCAGACAGGGTGCTAAATTTTGCAAATCATAACATAAATATATAATGTGCAATTAATAATAAATAATTATTATAATTTCATTTGAAAATGCAGCCACACTTAGCTCATTTTTAGCAATTTAAATGCGATACTTGAAGATAAATGGATGGCAAAACTGGCAATTGTAGTTTCTAGAAAGACAGTTTCAGGAACTGTTACTGGGGCCTTTTTCCTCCCGAGCCCCTCACACCTCTGATTAGCTAAGAGATGGGACAGTTTAGCCACTAGATATACTGAACGTACCACTCAAGCGTTCTTTAGTTTTGTGTGCAGGGTTGTGTATAGGAGTGTACAGTCCTCATACCTTTACACTTCTGGTGTAACCTTTTACAGGTGTTTTTACCTCTGTAAGACTTTGAACTTGGTACTGAATAAACGTGGTCTCAGCATGGTATGATGACCTGTAATACAGTCCTCCTTGCATTAAAACTGCCCATATCTGACTCAAGAGTACAAAGTTCAGGCAGTTTGTTGAAGGCTGAACTGGACTGTTCTGATACGATTTTCTTTATCTTATCAAAACTCCTCCAATGAGCCAGGTGAGTCCAGACTACTTTTTGGTCTCTGGTTCCTTGAGTCAGTCTTTGTCTTGAGGCTGCATGAGTCAATTTGCTATTCTCTGGCTACCATTCTATAATTTTCTGCCTATTTTTTCTCTGGTCATTTTTATCTGTGGCTATATGTTAGGAATATTTTAGTTCACAAAATTCTGACTTGCCTTAATCTGTCCCAGAAGAAAACCTTTCTCTGTCACATTTTCCTAGTTCTATTTCTGAACACAGCCACAGAAATGTTGATTGCTCTGTGTACTTTGCCTGGCCATTTTGGGTTCCCTGCCACCTCATTTCCTATCCACAAAATCAGATTAAATTTGTTTGCAGTTTCCCTACTGTTACTTTGTCTATATCATCAAAATGATGATTGTATATTAAATAACAATTACATTTTTACAGGGATGATCACAGCTGTGGTAGGCACCAGTAGCCCGAGAAATTTGGCCTGCTACATTTATTACATCTCTCTGATCTGAGAAGTGTCAGAATCACAGTTTAAGACTGTTACAGACAGTTCACCCAGACTTAAGTGAGGCTGGCGGGGTGCATGTCAACTGTCAGCCTGGGACTAGCACAAAATGAAAATAATTTTCGTATGTTTAGCTCCAGTTGCGTTTCTCATTATGTGTGGTTAGTGGCTCATTTTTCTGAAAGGCCTCTCTTTAATCAGCTTACTTTCCAGCTGACCTTAGAAAATTGCAATATGAGTCTGAAAAATCAATTAAAAAAGAACTGAAATACACTTCTATTATATATTAACATGTGTCCTTGTAAAGAAAGGCTGTGATCTGGGTATGCAAAAGCTAATAATTGACCAACTTGTGGTGCCATAATATTTGTTCTATTTATTTTCTTTGCAGAAAGCATGCAAACACTTTGGAGGGACACTAAAAAAAACTCTGCAGAATACTCATACCAAGTTTAAATAGGCACATTTTAAAATGTTGAGCAATGATTATCCATGTTTATCACCAAGGGCTCCAAAACTCTTCTAACAACCAAGAAAATGTAGATTTTATAGGTTAATGGTAATGCATGAAAAATTGGCTCATTGTAAGACTACAAAAAAAGCTGAAGATCTAATGTGATAAAGGCACATGAAAAGACTGGTTTGTGGTTTTGTGTTACTCACAAGAGACAAGTTCAGCATTTGATTTCAAGAAGTTTCTGAGGGCTCCATGAGGTGCTCAACATTTACACAACTGTGTCTGCAAACCACTATAAAACTGAAGCTTAACGATGACATTTGTCTTGGAGTAGCAGCTCTCAGTGACCTGCAGTGTTTTGGGGGACAAAGAGGACAATGCATTCTGCTGTCAGGACTAGTGGCAGAGGACACGTACCCTGAGACTTTCATGTCCTGACTGCCATGTGGCACCTGAGAACTGATTTGGCCTCCACCCTTGTTTGCCTTCCTTAATTTGTGTGCTTTTTTCTTTTTTTTTAATTCACTGATTGTACTCCTTTTCCTCCAACTAGAATTGCCTTTGTGCCCTGGAAGTATTTAACTTGTGCAGATTTCATATCACGAGACTGTTTCTTCCCTACGATACAAAAAGATTTACTTTCATTACTCGGTAATCTTTACCAAGCTAACTGATATTTGGTTGCAAATTAATTTTGAGTTGCTATGCTTATGGTGGTGCCATACCTTCTTTGGCTTAATGGTACCTCCAGGAGGTGCCAGGACCTCTGGAAGAGTCTCATAATGTTCAGAACTATCTCACAGTCTGCAGGACTTTGGTAAAATGAGTCACTCTTATTCTTTCCTAGTGAATTTTGGGAGAACTCACCTTTTCTTCTGGGCAAGCACGTATATTGTGGGAAAACTTCAGAGGACTTGGAACGTTTGAATAGTTTAGCTTCTATCCACGTTATTCTAATGGAATAATGAGTAAATTCTTTACTTTCAATTTATAACTCAAAATGAGCTTGATAGATGAGCTAATCTGTGGTGCTTTCAACATAGGCTTTCTAGCTTGAGACCACCAAGATTTTAGGGTTACATTTTTTTTCTCTGAATAAGATGTAAGATGGGGGCTATATTTGAATAATATAATGGCAGAGCAGACTCAGTTGTGGTATCCAGCTGTGAATCTGACACTAATCTTTTGGTAGTCACACCTTGTTGGGCTTAATTCTGTTTACATTCTGCATGGGAACATATTCCAATCACCTGTTAGTATCTGTATCATATTGTATATAATCCTTGTCATTAATATATTGCACTTTTTTCCCCACAATTTCTCATTGAAAATGCATTCCAGAACTTGCTTGCTCTTACATATAAGAAACTTCTAATTCCTGTACTAAATGTATACATGCCTTTTTTTTCTTTAAATAACATTTGTTCTTGTATCAACTTTAGATTTCAGCTTAATTGATTTGAGTTGGAGATGAGAACACTTTCAGAGTCAGGCTGATGCTTTTTGAAAGAGCTTATAAATTCCAGTGCTCTCCAGTTCTCTTCAAGGAGAAAATACATGTTTCCTCCTGCCCAGTGATGTTTTGATACCAAGATAGATTTTATTTGCTTAGAGCAATTCTTCAGTTTTGGGGGTTTGTCTTAATTTGGCTTTTGCGTCTTGAAATATCTGGTCTCTCATAGTAGATATTAAAGAGAAAAACAGCAGACAGTACTTGGGATCAACTTTGTTAGTGTTTGCTTACCCAGAGGATAAATAATGAAGCAGCTTTACTGTGAAAATAATTAATGAGAGACACAATTTTTGCAGATAACAAAATGGAATCCTTCACTCGGCATTACCATTGAAGCTGTAATTTTTTGTGTGATTCAGTGATAAATATTTGTGTGAACTTTGATATATACTTGTTAGGGTATTGGGATTTCCTCAGCTTCTCTTTTAGTGCTAATGAGCAGAAAGTACTAAAAATATTTTTCCTGAAGTTGCCCTAATTTCTTGGGACATCTGTGTTCTGGTAGGACTAAGCCTTTTGCTAAGGGATTACTGTCAGATTCTGAGGAGATGAATGGGAAAAGTTGTCCCTTCATCTCCAAACAGCTTAAAATGAAATGTCCGAGTTTCCACTCCCAGGAGTCAAGTCTTGCTGCTGAGTTGAATGATAGCAAACCTTGGGGATTTGAAGAATAGTGTAACTGTTAGTCCAGATACCAAAAACTAAATTCTGAGTATCAAGTGCCTAAGAGTGGCATCTGAATAACAAATCTGAATATTCCATTAAATCAAACACATTGTACCAAGTGCTTTGCATTTTATTTTGGCAGTGAGATAATATTTGTTTAATATGGATCCTGAAGTCCTGATAAAAACAAAACTTCCGTTATGATAAGATTGCAGGATTAGCCCCAACTTTAGTAATTAATGGCCTGCTTCCAGCAAAAACTACCAACACTTTTTCCTCACTAGAAAATATAGTTACCTTGGGGCCAATTTTGTATGGAATGTTGGAGACAGGTTTGAGCTATATATGCCACATATGCACATATGTTTATGTCTGCATATTAGTAATTCTGTATCTTTACTTTGGCATTGCCTTTAATATAAAATTAGATCTGTTTATGGTGATTTTTACATATGGATGGTTCTCCTATATTCTTAATTAGTGATACATTCTTTAATTACTCTTGTAGTATATGCTAGTCAAAATACAGATGTGTTACTGTTCTGATTTGGAGTTACCAGGCACAAAATGTTTGCCATTATAATCTCCTAGATATTAACTATCAGTTCAGATATTCATAATCCTTGTAATCCTGAATAACTTATAATTCTACCATCAGTTCAGATAATAGAATAATGCTCAATAGAGCTTACGACTGTGAAATAAAAAAATTATCTTCCATATGATCAGCCTCATGCCATCAGGAGTAGTGTCGATGGGCAGGAAGACATTTGACAGGAGAATGCCTGCTGTCTCCTTCCTTTTACCCAAGCTGTTGTGGTCCCATAGCTGTTTACCAGGACACACTGGAGTGGAGCACCAAGTGGAAATGGGTCTTGTGTGGACCACAGTAATGCTGGGGCATAATGAACATATTTCACTCAGCTTAGAGAGTCTCCCTCATTTCCCACCCACATTTTTATGTATATCAAAAAATAAAAGAAAATAAATTTATATTTAAAAAGAAGACTGTATACATTTCCTGTCATTTGGGAAGCTTGCAGAGATGTTTGCAGAAACAGATGCAGAAGTTGTTTGCATCTCACCTGATACAGGACTACAATCTTCTTGTTTCAGTCTTCCTCCTGAAGACTCCTTTATTCTCCTCCATTATGTAGGTTCTGCTCCTCCCCTGTAAGCATTTGCTGATTTTAGTCTTCTGTTATACAGCAGTACCACTTTTTCACACTAAGCGTTCTGCTTTGTCGCAGGATTTTAGTAGTTCATGACATTAGGCACTGCCAGATCTAGCTGCTCTCTGAATAGGGAAGGGTGCTGGAAAGAGAGGAGACATGGCCCTTTGCTTGGCCTCAGTCCCGTCATCTCATCACGTGCAAGTGTCCGTATTAGTGATGCTAAGGGGATGCTACAGTCCTTTCAGCCTTAACTTTCCACCAGTTCTCCTGCTTAAGTAAACACCTGATGATCTTTGTCTCTAAATTGTGGCTCAAGCACATGCCCCCTTCTCAGGTTTGCTGTTAGTCTGTAGGTGGGGAGCTCTTAGGGCTAGCATCAGGACGTTTTAAGACTTTAATATTACACTTTACATGCTATTTTGCAAGATTTTTACCAAGAAGCTACCTCTCTTTCAATCTGGTTGGCAGCTGTCTGTCACATATTCCAGCTGGGAGACCTTTCTGCATTGATTCTTGGCCAGTTTTCTCCCCAGCACCCGTCCCTGTTGCTCACCCTTGGAAGTGTGTAGAAGTGGGTATGACCTTGACATCTGTTTTTTCCAAGCAGATTTTTTGTATCCCATCCTTTCATGATTACTGCAGGCAATTGCACTGTATCAATACTTCTATTCTCTTCCACACTTTCCCAGCACTTTGTATGAGCTTCTGACCATGTCCTCATTCACTAAACCAAGAGATATTCCTGCTGGTGCTTCTCTTTGTTTGATGCTGTAAGCCAACTGCCAAACTAGGAGTAAACAGCACAGCTGGGGAAGTCAGTTTAACTTAATATAACAAAAATTCCAGACTGTTGTTCTCTGTGCTCTCCCTGCAGCGTTGAGTACCCAGGGAGCTGGGAAGACTGACTGTATGTTGAAAGTTGGCCCAAAATGGGGACCTATCAGTTACCAGTTACAAAGGTAAGAACTATTATTTTTTTTCCTGTTGGTTTTCTTTTCATTTTATGGGGGATATTCAGTAGAAAATACTCTGATTGCATAGCCACTATACCTCTGAAGATTCACGTTAACTCTACCTTCTGCCTTTCATATGTTATTTCATGCCCTACCTAGGAACATTATAACTATAACCTCTTCATCAGTGACATAAAACAATCAATTAAGGATTTTTTTTTTAATTTTGTCTTCTATCTTCAACACCCAGAATTTGTCCTTGAGCCATTCCTTTTCTTTAACTTGCTTTTTATGTTAGCTTTTCATTTTTCGTTTAAGACTCTGAAGTCCAGGTACTTTGCAAAACAAGACATAATCAAAATTTTAATTGAGAAAAAATTAATAATCTCAATGAAGCTCCACTGAATCACACTAGCTAGCATCTGTTGTGAGCTCTTTGGATTCAGGATGGGGAGCACTTTTATGTTCCAGAGTCATCTCTAGACATTTGTTGCTTTTAAAACTCTTCTGATAAGATTTTAGACCATCATCTTAAAAAAAAAAAGACAGTTGTTTTGAGATATTTCAAAACAAAAGTTCTTCCTGACTTGAAATTATATTACCATAAATTTTCCTTTACTGTCATTTTCACCATTTTCTAACACTGTTGGAGAGATTTAAAGCTATTCTCCTGGCTTTAGAATCTCAGACTGAGTTGAAAAATGAAATGTGTTAAATTTGCACTTGCTACGTTATAAATACATACTTCTTTTGGAATTCCGTTGTTGCTATGGTAATGTGCAATCTGCAGTCTTTAACTGGATATATCCATCGCCTTTCATGTGTCAGAATGATTTGCTAATAATTATGACCCTTGCCACCTTCAGCATTATACACCTCAGCACAATGCGAAGAGCATTCCTCCTTGTATTGCTTATTTTCTGTGGAAAACAATAGTAGTGTTTGTGTTTGTCTCTTCCTATGGAAGCGCTCTGCTGACAGGCCTTGAAAAGTCTGAGGAGTGACTTCAGTTTTGTTTGCAGAGAGCCCAAGCATGTGAGGAAGCCAGGATCTAACATTTCCACCCTCCTGGCACAGGTCCAGGACGAAGACCTCAGATGGCTTTCTTGCCCTGAGGCCAACTAGTACAGCAAGGCTTGTAGTAAAACTCTTATCTCTGAGACAGAGCAGCCACGTCCAGTCTTCCTACTGGGAATGATCCCTGAGCAGTGTTAATTCTTGAACCATGCCTTGGCGGCGTCTTGAAGAGTTGCAGTTGGCCTGAGCCAAAACTCTGCAGAGACTCTGTGAACGATTTAACAATACGGACAGTCACGGGACGGTGCTCAGGCCTGTGCCCAGACGCTGTTTGATTTGCTAGTGTAGATGAAAGTCCTGGTTCTGCACAACCTTTCCAACATGTCACTTTTTGTGCTGGGGAGATGGCATCTTGGATCTGCATCAATGCACACCATGCTTGCCTGGGCTCATCATGCATGGAGAAGCATAAAAACAGTTTCTGCAGCACTTCGATTATACAGAATAGCTAGCTGGGGATTAAATAATGTGTTGGCATTGTTGCAAACAAGACTAGTTTGGTTAGACTGTGCTCTTAGTACAAGCGATAGGCAATTTATTTATGAACACAATGAGAAGTTGTGATTCACCTTTCATGCTTTTCTGATGTTTGAATCTTATTGCACGCATATTGTGATATCCATAGGTCCAGCTGTGTAGGCAAGCAAAGCCTCAGTGTGTATTCTGATCTTCTGGAAGCCATTGTAGAGGTTTCATATAATTCTGGGGTTTCTTCTTTTTTTTTTATTTACTCCTTCTCACTGGTTCTCCACACATAATGTGATTCCTGGTGCTCTGCTGTTATTAGTTAATACCATGTGAGAAAACATGTTTGAACTGGTTTATGCAGGAAATACTCTTGGTCAGTGCAATTTTGCTTTCCCTAAACAGAACCTAGCCAGTGGCCTTGGGCAGAGGTCAAGTGGAGGAACACTGCTACAGATATGCTCTGGGACACCTTACCGCTAATACTTTGCAGCATAACAAATTCACAGCTAAATATGCAAAAATTATTTCCTTTGAGATCTTACAGACAATCCTGGAATTGACTGCTTATAATTGCTTTGGAAACTTCATCTCTTTTTGTATCTGCACCACCAAGCAGTAACAGGTTGATGTTTTGGGGCAGTCTCACCCACTTTGCTCCAGAAGGAAAGCGTTGCTATTGCCTACTGTAGTGTCCAAGGCCAAACACATTCTATGCCAAGGAATAAATTCTGAGATTATCACACAGAGAAGGCTCAGAGAAAGTGCATTTGTAATGCTACAGCTCTCTGAATTCTTCCCAGTTCACTGTGAGAACATGGAAATATTTTCAGATTTCTACTGCTGAACTCACTTTTTGTTCTTGTGCCCACACATATCTCGTAGAACTATGCCTCTGCCTCCTTTAAATGCTCTTTTAGCTAATGCAATGTACTGCATTATGCATATTGTTGGAAAAGGAAATGAAAAGCAGACTCCTCTTGAAGCTTATTTGTACTTCTCTGTGTTAATTTGCAGGACTGACAAAATCACGCTCTATGGGAAATTATCTTTGCACTGGTTTTGCATATAATCTGCTATATGAAATTTTGATTGAGGTTATCTGTCTGGTAGGCCTATATATGCAAATCAAAAGCACTAAGTATTGCGTCTGGCTAACAGCCATAAACTCTGAATCACAATCAGTATAAAATACAAAATAAATTTTCCTGTATCAATAAGGAAGATGTCAGATGCTTTACCGGGCCTTGTCCATTTCTTCTGTCATTCTTCAGTACTAAGAAAACTTGATGCTGAACAGCATCATTCCAGTTGATGGAAATTTTTTGTGTGTATAGAAACCAATATAAACAAAAAGATATTATTTCTTTCAGAAGGTACTTTGATGATTGGAAAGCTCTCTTGGCTCTCAGAACCAACAGAGGTTGTGTGAACCTTGAAAAATCAGCTTCAAGGTCTTATGTCAAGCTGTCATGGTTCAAAAAAGAAAATGTGTTTTTCATGTTTGTACCTGATCAGGGCACCCAGACATGTACTTTCTATGCAGAGATGACACTGAGAGTATTATTCTCATTTTGCTCTTGCACTATAGTGATGCAAATGAGAATCTGAACTTACCTCGTCAGCAGAGTACAGTGCTGGCACTAACATGAGCCACACAATGGGGCTCAGGTCACATCATCATGCACCCATCTGATTTACTGTGGTTGCATTTGTTCTTGTGGTGTCAGCACTATGGAGTATGTGGGCAACTGGGGGAGGACTATGGCTGTGGAGCTGTGAAAATGGGAGATAGTGAGGCCAGAATTGCAGCTGGCAAAACGGGGAGCCTTCTGCCAGTCCTTACACCAGTGCCCACGCCAAGCATGCTAGGGCTCTCTGCATACCAAATTAATCCATTGCACGGGCCTACTCATTTCAAATGAAGACTTGTGAAACTTTTTGATACCCAGGATCAATTGTCAAGCTGCACCAGGTCTGCAGCTGAGACACTTTTAGGAAAGAAAACTCAAAAAACTGCCTTTGGCTGTTAGGAGAGAAACTAGCAGTCAGATTAAATTTGATAAACAGCCTAGAAAGTTCCTATGAAACTGCTTCTCTCTCACTTCCTCTATTCTGCGTTATGGTCCAGCTGAGAAGACATCTCGCTGACTCAGTGGGTGAATCAGTGCAGCAGCTCTGGAGTGACCAACACACCAGCAGAAATGGTGCGAGCAAGAGGGAGAAAGCTGTAGGGCAGAATGGCTCAACCAGAGCACGCAGCTTTAAAACAGCATTGTGATGCTACTGGGCTTCAGGTGCCAAGAGAGAACTCATTTCAGTAACCACTCGTGTAGCAGGTGGCGTCTGACAGCCTGGAGAGGAAGCACAGCCACCTGACCACACAACCTCTCTTTCTGTAATTAAACATTTGTCAGTCTTTGCTGCTGTTACGTTCCTGGGGACCTTCTGGGGACCAGAAGTTCCTCTCTCATTAACCTCATCATCTCACCTTACTTCAGCCAGTTGGGCTTGCAATTTCCCCTGAAAATTTCCCCATGGAAGACCATTTTAACTGCAGTTTTGATGCAAAAAATGCAATTTAGCTGTCTACAGAGATTTCCTCACGTTGATTATATTCTACTTAACTTGAAAACTGCTCCTTGCACTATGCTGAGTGTTGGCGTGTAGCAGGTGTAGGGGTGTGTGTCCTCCCTGGCCTCTACAGAAAAGACTTGTGCCAGGACTACTGCATCGTGTTAATTACATTGTACTGTTGATTAAGTTAAGGAGCTCTGTGCAGCAGGATCAAACTCAATCTAATAGACGTGTTGAACAGAAACCAAACAATTGACTTTATGCATGCTCAGGAAAGTGAGCGGCAAACTGGAAAACAGAGAAAGGTTGAGGACAAAAATGGAAGAATGAGAACAAGAGATGGAATATGAAGCTGAACAGAAGAGGGCAGCTGGAAGAGGAACTGCAGAGACCAAGGTGGACAACAGTTAGCATAAGAGGAAAAGAAAGAGAAAATTAGCTGTGATGAAGCGTAGTAGGTGCTGGGATGCTGGATACCAGTAACAGCCAGACACGTTCTTGGGCATCCAGATTTCAAGATATATTGACTTTCTTTAAAAAGGGTTTGAAAGTCCCAAGTAAGAATATTTGTATACACATACATAAGAAATAATGTGGTTGATCTGAGAAATTACAATATTTATCCTGGTATAAGATAAGTATTATTTATAGTGGGAAATTTAGTCCCCAAAAATGGGACTTCTGCAGGTTTTAGTCACTGCAAAATACTTATAGATTGCATGTGTGAAAACTCTGCATGAAATGCTCACAATAAGATCAATATATGTAGTCTGATGAGAAAGAACAATAGTTATTTTCACAGATTTTTTTTTTCTGTAATAAAATATATGAGTGCTTGGCAGTATTACTAACAACAAACTTTAAAGCATTAGCAAAAAATGCTGGTTTTAATAATGATTTAAAAACCACCAGCAACTCACATAATTGTCCCCATGCACTACTTTTTTTAGACACACTTTTTCATTTAAATTTAAAGTCTTAAAAAAATCTCTATATATCACATGTGAAATTGCAGCACAAAAGTTAGCTGGTGACATATTATTTTACTTACAGCAACTACAATCGATACAACCAAGGCTCAAAGCAAAATTTTATGGCTATTTTATAAACTTAGGAATGTACTCTGGGAATTTATCATGGAAAAATTGACTCAACCTGTATTTGAGGAATAACTGTAGCTGGTGTGTTTGAGATCCTCCTCTGCTGCACCCCCAAGGGTGCATGAAACCTCAAAGTACTTGGAGTGATATTCTCAAAAGTATTTTGGTACCCATTTGTCTTTGAAATTAGTAATTTAGATGCTTACCTGCCTCTGAAAACACAGTTGTTAGTAGTCAAATTGACAGGATTTAAGGTAGAAAAAATAATTTTAACTCTTCTTAAAAGTATTTACGATGTTGTTTGTTCATATGATGGCTGCATTTGTGCCCAAAAGATTTAAAAAAAAAAAAAAAGCTAAAACCATGATATTTTATTGTCTGAAATAATTGATGATTCCTTTATTTTATAGCAGGGTCTTATTAACACTTGATTTTATGGGAAGTCAAGCTCCTGAAATCTGGCATCTGTAGGAGGATTTTGGCTTTGGTTTGTTGTGTTGGCTTTTGTTTGGTTTGTTTGTTTTTGGGTTTTTTTTGTTTTGTTTTGTTTTGTTTTTTAATGTGTCTCTAATCCTCAGAGCTGCAATGAAAAGTTTTAAAATATGACTGGAGGATCAAAGGTAATATTTGGGATCCTAGAAGATCAAAGAAGAAAAATAAGAATAACCCCACATTGTGATATTATTGAAGTTATAAATATGCTTAAGGCGATATTGTGATGGGGGGTGGGGAGGCTAATTCATGGGGGTTTTGTAGGTTTGGGAGTTTGGCCATACTGCCTTTATGTTACTTCCTAAAACTTATTTTACATTATCCACCATTATTCATATAAATAATCTACCAAAAGAAAAGGACTTCATTTAGATTTAAAATACTAAATGTGGAAAATAAATGATAATATTGTAGGAAATGATTCTGCATAAATAAGGGAATTTATTATATATATGGTTGATTTTATTCCACCTCAGATGTTTGTTAATTTAATACAGAACAGCCAGGAGAGCTGCTTACTTACAATACCTAGTGCTAAAATCCTTCTAAAGAAATTCTTTTTTTTTCCCCCCCTTATTTTTTAACTTTCAAGACCATACTAGTAATGAAAAATGTCATGACAGTTTGTTTTATAGACATGTTTATTAGTAATTTGCTCACTTCTTGATTCCAGGGCTCAGTCATTCCCATATCCCTTGGCAGCAGCACTGCGTTGGCAGAAGCATCTCTATAAATGTTGGGGGAAAGCAAGTGTTAGAGTCCTCTCCTCTTTTTTGGGGGGACTCCCAGGCTGCCCCAGGCACTGCTTACTGTCTGGGGGAATTCTGCTGCCTCAGTCTGTGTGCTTGTCCTTCCATGACATCCTGTAGGAACCTACAGGACAGTTACAGCTAACATTAAAGAAGAGAGCTCATATTTTTATTTGATTCTGTATGGTTTTAGAGAAATGGCTACAGACTTTATACCTGACCTACCTTTGCATCTGTTAAATCCCAAGACTTCCATAAGGAAGGAAATAAATCTGAATTCTTGCATTTCTTGAAGATAGCTATCGCAATCATATATTTTTTCCAAAGATATTTTTGTGGAAAACAAAAATATCCCCTTCTCCCCTCAATGCTTATAAATCATTGTTTTATAGAATCCCATAAGATTTGTTAGAGGTAATTGTGGTGTAGACTCTATGAATGCATACATGCACAGCTTTGAACCCAGTGAGAATCCGTGTTTAAGTGATGTGATCAGAGGTCTGTGGCTGTAACAAGCTTCGGCTAATTGTCAGATTCAGACAGTGTAAAATGGTGCAGAGATTGTCAAGGGAAGAAGAGTCACTTCTAAACCAAGAACTCATATCTTGATCCAGAATGTATGCTTGTTTCTGTGTGCATGAAAGCCACTTGCTGTGTTAAGGCAAAGACAGCTCTCTATCCTTGCTGTCCGAAAGCCTCAGCCCTGAAAGCCTGCCTGGCGGCAGGGCTGGCATTGGCGTGGTTTGGCTCCGTAGTTGTAACCCAGAGCGCTCCCACACGCCGGCAACCGGCGCAGCCACAGGTGAAGTGGATGTTGAAACCATTTCATTTTCGGATACTCTGCAACGCCGCAGCCGTTTACCCGCGGGTGTGAGCTGCCTCTTTGGCTCGGCGGAATTCGCATTCAGGCTTTTTGGAGGGACGGAGCGGAAAAAACGATGTCCAAGAGCGGACCGGGGCCCTCCCGGGCTTGGCACGAACTCCCTGGCAGCAAGAGGGAGGGCAGCCCGGTGGTTTTGCCCAGCGGGCGTGAGTCTGGCAGGGGCGCCGGGCTGGTCCCCGTGCCCAGCGCCATCCCTCGGGCCGCGGGGCCAGCGCAGCAGCCGGAGCGGGCTCTGCAAAGCCGGGTTGCGTGAGGGTGCTGCGGGGTGGGAGGGCCGGGAAGGGGCTGCCTC
>VXBL01002629.1:40396-65468 GCA_013400195.1 Aramus guarauna
GCAGCGCTGGGAGCTCAGGGTGCAGCGTCCGTGGCACGGAGGAGCGAGGATAAGTCTGGCTGCAGGAGTGCTCCCCTGCCTGGGCTGTGGGTTTGGTTCAGTATGTCCCATCCAGTCCACACGCAGACTCGCAGTACGGTTTAGCACAAGGTCTGTTCACCCCGAAATGCTGCTCTCAACATCCCCAGGTTTGGCTCTGGGAACTGTCCGTGCCTTGTGGCTGAATCCGAGTGTTTAATCTGACTCTGCCCTCTCTCAAGACTAATCCATATCTGAATTTCTCAGGGCTGGGGAACCCAGAGCTCGCTCAGATTTGGACATAAGCAGTCTGTTTATTGCCAAAAGAGCAGGGACAGTTGTATTGCCATGGTGGAGCAGACCAGTGAGCCATGCAGTCTGCTTGCTGACTCTGTTTTGTTTTGTATATTCAAACTGTAAAGAAACACACAAGAAACTATAGTATATAGATACAGAATAACCTCAGCCCAAAAGTTTCTCTCTGTTCTCAGTGAGTACTCAAAGGCTGGCTGGCTCTGTCTTCAGAGTTTACGTGCCTTTTAAAACTTTGATTCTTGTTTTTCTTTACTATTAGGATGTTCTTGTTATCTATGTAATTATTTAGCTTTTTATTCTTAGGCATGATGTGCTTTTAATTTCAGTGCTTCTGGCAAGAAATGGCAGAGTCCTTGTATCTTTTTCTGTGCAATCTGTTTGTGTTTTTGTTTTTTTTTAATCTTGTTATATAAAAGTGGGAAACAGTCCTACACGTGTCTCTGCCAGGCCACCAGGGAGCAAAAAGATATTTCTGGTTCTAAGTTTTCCTTTGTTTTAAGGAAGAATAAGAAGTCAAAGCAAATTTATTAGGTGTCTTGAGTGTGTGGAAGAAAATGGAGGAGAAATAAATGGCTCTTCTGCAGATTTCATTTTTTTCTGGAGAGGAATGCAAGCCCAGGAGCCTAAGCCAAACTTCTGGAGTTCTGAGTGCATTCAGTACTGGGAGAAAAGGGTCTGTTTCTGCTAACATGGGTGTTGCCTGTGCGTTTGTGACGGGAGTTTTTAGGCAATAATCTTTGCCATGTTACCAGCAGTACTTCCCAATAGGGATATAAAATACTGAGAAAATAAAATGTAACACATCAAAGCTCCACTCGCCCTGTACGCCTTATTCCTTTCCACCCTGCCTGCTGCGCTGTCTCTGCCATGTCTTTCCGTAGCCCCTGCCTCTGACTCAGTCTAGCCAGGAACTTCTGTGCAGCTGGGTCTGCACCTCTGCTCCAAGAAGCTGCATTTGCTGCCTGGTGAAGAGCCGTAGGTAGTTTGGGAGATGCTGCGGTTGCTGCAGGATTTTACAGGATCCATCTGGTGCTTTTGAAATACCTTCTGACCACCAGATAACTCTGACCACACCAGTACTTACAGTCATTTTCTCCATTTTATGATTGTGAAGCTAAGGTGGAAAAAGTGCCTAAGTAACTTGTTTGCACTTAAGCCTTATTGACAGAGGAAGGCTAATGCTTTTTCCTAATTGCCTCCCTAAGCCCGTAGACAACCCTTCTTCATGAGTGTTGCCTTAGTTCTGTCTTGGATGGAACATCATTAGTAGTGGGCCATAGTTTTTCATGTTCATTAATCTCTTGGCTTCTTTGCTATGCAGTTTGTCACCTAGGAAGTGGGAGTTATTCACATACAAGCCTGCAAATGCCTGAAACTGCACTGAAGTCGACACAAGTTTTATTGTTCACCCAGTTGGAAGCAATTCAGGATTTGGTCATGAGATAACACCTCCTATCCCTCCTCTCCATCCCCAAAATATGATCCTTCTGTTCCACTCTGCATCATTCTAGCATTCCTGAAATGGCCTATTAGGCCCAAGATCTTTCAGGTTGTACTCACGTTTTTGGTGGTTTTCTGTTTTCTGGCAGAGTTTAAATATGACTGTGCTATAAGAAAGAACATTTTTCTCATTCTCCTCATTTGACAGTGGAATCTGCATTTGAAAAGATCCATTTAGACTGTTTTTTTTTCTCTTTCATAACGTTTTCTTGGCTGTTGTTTTGAAGCATCGTTCCTATTATTTCAGTGGCGCCTGTCAGTGTAGATGTAGTTGTCAAGGGAGCTTTCACCAGACAGTAATTTTTATTTTGTCCATCCTCTTCTTTGTTTTACTGTGAGATCATGTTTATTGCTGAGACATGTAATTCTTGCTCATTGAGATCCTCAAATTAGGAACAAGAGAAGGACTAACAAGGTCTGAGTTGGAGGGGAGAGAGGAGTCAATTCTGAAAGAGAAAGCAGTGGGACAGAAAGGTGCAGTTGTGATGCAGGCTATCCTAAAACATATGTATTGGTCACACAGAAATGAAAAAGTAATGACAAATATTGCGCAAAATAAGAGGTGAATCATGCAAAATACACTACAATTGGGTGAGAGGATTGTGGAATAATAGACATGTCTGAAAATAAAGTTGTATACTTTTCTTCCCGCTCCCACATATTTTTATTTTTGGGGTTTGCCTGTGACAGTGGGAAAAAAATGGATCAATTTAAGAAAGCTGGTTTTGTGTCTTGCAACACTCCAGGGTATTTCTCAGGTACATCTTTCTCAAACAAGAGCAAGACATGATACAGAAAGTCTGGAAACACTCTATTTTCACCTTCTTTCTGTGCTCAGTCTTCTTCAGCACAAGTGGGTGGTACCCAACCCTGGCTTCTGGGAATAGTGGTAGACCACTAAGCTCCTGCCAGTTGGGTTTCCTCGCTGCTCTCAACTTGTCGTTCAGTAGCCAAGAGTAAAGTGGAGGCCACTGTAATCCGTTAGCACTGCAGGGAAGTATTTCCTAAATTGCTGGACTAGTTGAACAACTTTTTGTTTACTTTGTTTGTTGTTTTCTTTGCAAACACGCAACTGACTAACAAACTAATAATTCAGATGTACCATAATGTAATTGCAGGAGCCTTTGTAAAGTAGAGGACCTATCAACCTCCATCTTTCCCAGCAGAACATTCTGAAGTCCTGAAATTAGAGATGCCTAAATGGAAATTTCTGGTCCAAATATCTTTGAAAGCTGCTACAGATTTGAATAGAAACCTTTGCTCTTTAGATGCATCGCATCTGCAATATGAAGACATTAGCATTATAAAATTCCTTTTTAAGCCATTAGAAGTTAATGCTTGCACATTGCTTTGAACGTTTTAAAAACTCTATTCTAAGACGGGACGCAATTGTCTGCTGAGTAGGAGCTCACAGCAGTGAGATCAGTATGTTCTTTTGTCATCTTGCAAAATTGATCTGTTCTAATGTTAACGTTACCGTATTAATCTGGTGTTACTGCAAAAGAAAATGAGAGATTCTGCTCTTGCTTACTTTGAATTTCATCTGGGCTAATTCAGTCAGTGCCAGCAAAGTTATGTTGTATTTACCCTAGTGCAACCGAGGGCAGAACCTGTCTCAAGAGCTTCACCGTGGCAAGTGCCAAGCACCTGCTGCTCCCAGCAGGTGGAAATTGCAGAACCTTGGCGCTTTCTCGGATTTTTCCCAAATGCATCACAAGGTGACTTTTTATTCCAAAGAACAAAGAGGTGTTTTTGTTTTTTGTTTTTTGTTTTTTGTTTTTTTCACAGTAAGGACAAAAATAACATCTGCAAATGAATATAAAAACATCTTTCAGTTCTGTGAAGTGGCTGTTGTCTCTGGTACTTCAGCCCTGACAGCAGAGTTGATGCACTAGAAGAGTGCTCTTAGAGATCATGATCCTTTATTTTCAATGTCACACAAACAAACATCTCTGCACACTTTCTCCCATTTCTTTGTCACCCACTCTGATTTTGAACAGCCTCCTCAATGTGCAAATTTATCACTGTTTCCAGGCCTGTTGTTATGTTGCGATGGCAGGCTGCAACATCAGATGGCTTAAATATTTCTAACCCGATAGATGACAATGATGTTCTAACAGCTAGTGTTGGCTCAGGCTGTGCCCCTCCATCTTGCTTTCCACACTTGTGAAGTCATTAATGGCTGCATGCCTAATAAATTACTGTGAAATGATTTTTTTTCTGTCGCAGTTTTTGCAGGGTAATTCTTGACTCCCAGTAATTGCTGGGTGGGCTGATGAGAACAGCACTTCAGTCTAGGGATCATTTTAGGAAGCTGCAGATGAGGAATAAGCTGGTCAATTATTTCAAGGAGATGATGGAATCAGCTTCCAATGTGATCTAGGAATGAAAAAAATGTTTGTTTTCTTGGGAAAGGAGGTGGGGGGAGAGGGAGACAGAGGGAAAGAGGAATGTTTCCCTAAAATTAACTGTACAACTGTCCTCCCCCTTGCTGTCGTAGGGCAGACTCTGAGTTGTCCTGAGCCTGTGTGGCTTTGAAGTTTAAATTTGGATTCCTCCCTGAAGGGCTGATATATTAAGGATCTCAAAGGGTAAGAGGTATTTGCTCAGGACTGTTGAGATTGCACGTTGAATCTGCCTGAAAGAAAAAAGAAAGGATTCATATTTGCAGTCATAATAATTGCGACTGTAATTATGGAAGCTCTTCGTCTTTTTGGTTTTAAAGCGTAACACAAAGTGATCATCAGCTTATTGAAAAGTACTGCTTCTTTAAAACATCACTTTTCTGGTGGGAGATTCTACTCCTAAGTGATGTCATCCAACCTCCTTTATTTATATCTGTGAGCCTGTGAGGGCTGTGGGCTCAGAGGAACGTGAATTTCCTTGGAGGAGTAAGTCATAAATGTGGAAGGAACCTCACAGAAATGTGGATGGTGAGACGTTTGGTCGCAGGGAAGGTTACTCACACAGTGCTTTTGTTGGGAATTACTGAAACAGAAGAAAATGTCATGCTCCTAGAGGGATCAGGAGTGAGGTGGAAAGTAGTGACCTCCACATGGGAGGCTCCAGTGCCTGTTCAGAGACCTGCAAGGTTCAACTTATGCCCAGTTTCACCTGGGCACCACCTTGCATTCAAGGTGTCCGAAACTCAGACACTCAGATGTGTCTGAAAGCAGAATTTGACCCTGAAGACAGGATTCACTAATCATTTTGTTGATGATGTATGGACAGTCATGGAGGTAGGTTGGTGTGCCTGTGTGCTGGCTTGGCAAGGCTAATGGGAGTAGAAAGGAGCCAAAACTGTGTCAGCATGGCTGTTGGTAGACCAAATTATGGACATACACATTGAGTGAATTACCACATGTAATTCTCATCCATTTGAAGAAGAGCTGAATTTATACCAAAAGGCATCCCATGTATATGAATACATGGAATAACCCAAGAGCAGAGTTGGTTATGAGAGAAATGAAGCATCAAGGAAGACATCAGTAGGAGACAGAAGATGTCACAAAATATGCCTGTCTGGCATAGAAATAGCCCCTTTGTGGGGCCTTTGTGTTACCCTAGACTGATGATCAGGCTTTGACAATTAGCCTGCTTTCAGGGCCTGATCTGGTTGCAGAGGACTGCTGTCTCAATTTTCTACTATTGTTTGCACTGTAGACATACTGGAGGAAGTGTTATGGCCTAACAAACAGGGAGAGTTCTGCATGTCTTCAAAGACGAAAAAGCAGCTCGAATGTATCTCGAATGGAGTATGGTTTTTCTCCTGGAAAGGAGAACTTATGAATATAAGATGCCATCAATAAATATAAAATATTATTGGTGATTTGGTGATACAATGCTACGCTACTAACGAACTATTCCTAGTACTAGCAGTGAGTTGAAGCAGAGATGTATATGACAATTTCTGCTGCGGAACGATTTTTTGGGTTTAGTCTTTAGGTAGTTGTAGAAATTGGAATATAATGCTTCAGTTTAGTGTTTGCTTGTGTAATGCTGTCTCTCTTAAATTGCTTGCATATAACTACATGTGAAATCTTTAAAGCATGAAAGCATTATTTACCCAGTAGACAACCAAATCATAACATCGTACTTCAGTTTTTGACATTGAGGATTCATAGAATGGTATGTAGTGTCCTTTCAATTTTCATATAATTTAGCATGACAGTAAATTACATTATGTAAGCATGACTTAGTGGGATGCATAGCAAATGCATTGCAGTATGTGTTTCATGGTTGTCATTTATATCACACACTGTGATTGTTCAGACCTCATGGTCATTATTGCAAAGGGTGCCTGTGACCTTCTGCTCCAAAACCAGAACCTATGTCATAAGCTGAAGACTTAATCTGTTTTTGCAATCAGGGTGATAGAGCTATATACCTTTTTTAAGCTACTGGAGAACACATTCATAGATATGGAGTTTCATTAGGAGGAAGTATGTGCATTATAGGCATTATCTGCCACGTTATGAAGCCTTTTTCATAATTTATTCACAACAGGCATGCAATTTTCAGGCATCCTTTCATGTCAGTAATGCTGCTGGAACAATGAAAATAAGAAAGTATTCTGCTTCTGCAAGCTGAAGAAAGAAAAGCTATCTGAGTGCTCAGAGTGCTGGCTTACAGCACTTCAAAACACAGGATTTTCCTGCTCAGTTGTAGACTGACTAGTGGTCTTTTATCAATGACTGAAGTTCGGGTCTGGTTTGTGGAAGCTACGTGCCTATTGATTCCTTTAGAAAAATTTGGAAAAGTGTTTTCCATGGAATTAGAGAAATCAATACTTGGTGAGCTAGATTAGGGGCAAAATTTGAATGACTCTAATTTTGCTACCTAGCTATAATCTCTGACAAGTTTCCACAGATTCAGGACTGTTCTATCCCTTTAAATAGTTGTGCATTTTATATGTTTGCTAAGCTTGTGTTGTCTTGCTTTTGGTGGTCTTTAAAAGGTGTAACTGCTAACAAGTGTTTTTACCGAATCATGGAATAGTTGAGGTTGGAAGAGACCTCTGGAGGTTGTCTAGTCCAGTCCTCTGACTGCAGTCAACTAGAGCAGGTTGCTCAGGACTGTGTCCCATCAGATTTTGAGTATCTCCTAGGATGGACACGGCACAACTTCATTGCTCTGAAGGAATGCATTTGGGCAAGTGAAAGCTCCTTGAGACTAAATACTGTTCAGCCACTACACAGTCACATTGAATTTAACCCCACAATTGTCTGGATCTTGTCCCAAAAGCACATTGTCCATCTGGGGAGTGAAATTGGATATGGCTGTGTAGTGTAGAGAGTTCTGGGAAAAGCATGTTCTGAGATGGGAGTTGAGACTGGAGGCACAATAGTCCCAAAAAGGCTTGTGGAAGAAAGGGGCAGTAAGGAAGAGATAAAAAAAGGTGCTTAGTCAGTGTTATCACAACATGTATGGGAGTTTGCCAGCTTCTCAGCAGAGCATTGCATCTTCTGGAACATGGTTTTCATCATGCATTGTCATTTCTTTTGCATAAATTACTTAGAGCAGGATTTGTTGTTACTGTTACATTAATCATGGCTTCTGTGTTGGAAGTGTGATCTAAACCAAGAGGCATGAGGAAAGACAGTTCAGGGATCAGAACACTAAATCATCACCTAGCTGTCTGAATCTCTATCCACCGTATTGCCTGAGGTTGGGCAGAGGAGAGTCCTTGAGGTAGGCTTTGCATTGTTGGATGGCTGAAGCTTGAGGTCCACAGAGAAGAAACTTTTAAAGTATCAGTGTGCCACACTGAAACACCTTATGGGATTTTCTTTCCATCCATACTGAATACTGCTGAGCTAGATGTCTATGCATGCATAAGGATACATATGTTAGTAAAGACAAACTCGCTGAAGAATTTAAAGCCTTGATAGATGTTCTAGAGTGGAGGTGAGTGAGAGGAAATGACGTTGCCCCTGCAGTACTGATACTCAAGTAGATGGCTGGAGTTTAAGCAACTTGCCCCGTGTTGTACAAGAGCGTGACAGTTGGACTCATGAAGTCTTGAGACCTAGTTCACTTATCTTAACCATAAACCCAACCTTCTTCTTATGGTATTTGTCCCATAAGGATCCATGTACAAACTCGATCTAAGTCAGCAGTAATGGAAAGTATTTTTCCTTTTGCTTTTTGAAAATATGTATGAAGTGAAAGGATTCCAGTGTAATGTCTACAGATCATCGTGCTGTGTCCTAAGATTACAGTTAGGACTCTTTTGGCAATCTGATCAGGAAGAACAAGGATTGAGGATATTAGACAAATTAGAGGAGATTATATTAACTTCCTGTATCAAAAGTGGTACTTCAATGAGTATACCTAATTATCACACCCTCCATGTGGTTCATGTGGTTGCTTAAAGTTGTGAAACATTAGTCTTTTTTTTTTTTTCTGAATGGCTGGTCACACATCAGTTGTAGAGTTCTTAAAACAAGGCATCTGCAGGCATTTAGCATGTAGTCATCTATAAACTCAAGCAGATGGGATTTGGGACATCTGAACCAGCACTTTACCAGCCACGTTCAACCTACAGAACCCTCCAAAAAGTTTGCAGGCATGCTGTCTCCATTCCTGCGCTCCACTGACTTGTCCTTCCAGTTGCTGGAGCTGGCCATTCCCCAATACTGATGCCAGCTAGTGCAGGAGAGAGAATACCAGCATGGTCTCAATACTATCCTTCTGGGATAATCCTTCTCTAATGCTAGATCAACTCTCCATTTTTATGGGAAAATGGAGAGATTCTGCCATACGAGAAGTTGAGCCAACATTATTCATAAATATAAGATTTATAGCCTGAAATGAATGGGAGGCAGAAGATGTTATTCAGCTGTTCTCTTCACCCTTTTATTTAGCTAGTTGCTGTTAAAGGTAAATACTAATTTAATAGACTTCTTTTAGTTGGGTGACGATTAATTATACATTTTCCTTATTTTTTTTATGTTTTTGAGAATGACTGTATGTGCTTTAAGCAATGCAGAGACAGGAGAGTACATGCCAGCATTTTTCTTTATAAAGTAATACCAGTAATTCAGAAACTGCAATTACTTCAATTCTTTTTTCTGTATTGTGTACGAGTTCTGGCTCCTTTCACTGTGGCAGACCTGTGGAGGCATCATGAGTTGGCATGCAAAAGTTGCTGTTAAAGGAACTCTTCTGATTTTCAGCTGTAAAACACTGAAGTCAGTAAAAGAGGAAACATGCCTTACTTAACCATGTACAGTAGTGGGCTAGTCTCCACTACTTAGTAAGACAAAAATGTTCTTCACCCTCTATTCATCAGCTCTCCGGGTGGACCTCAACCAATAGTTACCAAGGCAAAGCAAGCTGCTGTTCACCAGCTGGCTTTATTAACAGACTATGTGCATCCTCCTATCCCACCGCAATGCTGAATAAAACACGTTGCCTTACAATTCCTTCTTAGTTAGCCAACATGTTTTATTTTCATGGTGTACGTTGTCAGATAAAACAAGTGAGTGGTAACTTGGGAAGCCTTGGTAACTTGTTGACTTTTGATATCCATCTGTCTATAATCCGAGATCCAAAAATCTGAGAACAACAGATGACTCAAGTTTACTTGAAATGCCATTCACAAGATTAATCCTGGAGGAAACAAAAAAGGTGCTAAGAAGGCTAGTAGTTCAGAGAGATGGGATTTTCAAAATAATTTGGGCACAGTAGGTCCCTTTGCAGTATTTGAAGATCCTACTAGTCCACTTGCATCAGGAAGTCCTTAAATGCATTTGAAAATCGAGCTTTATGTCTTCCAAGCTCTCAAGATGCCATTCTTCCCCCTCTGCTATTTATATCTGTATTACAAAAAAGAAGCTGATTTTCCTACTTTTCCACTCCCAATAATATTCTCTTGCACCTGATAGCTAAAATGGAAAAACAAAACCAAAAACAAAAAACCCCCAAAAAACCAAAAAACCCAAAACCCCAAGTCAGAAGCTTGTTTTTTATGGAACAGAGATTGAAAGTAATACTAGGAAGTAATTTGGGAAGAGATAAATAGCAGCTGTTCTCTTGATGATAAAGACTGAAACTAATACTGATACTTAGTGCAGTGCAATCTGTTGTGACACGATAAAGTCTATGTACGACCTTCTGTTTGACTGAGAGTGACCAAGTATTATATATGATAAAGACTTCAGAAAGAAATTCCTTTTCTGTTCCCTTCAGTTTTTCAATGTAATTTAAGAAAAAGCTGCAATAATTTAAAATTTGAGGGAATTTTTTATTTGTATAATTTTTATCTGTGTAAACTTTTAAAGTTTTGTGAACTACTGTAGGCATTTGATGTGTTTAGACTCACTGTGGATAGTAATTTCAAATTTACTTTCAAATATAAATGTTTTAAAAGGAAAAATATATTTCACCATCATAATCTGCATATACTTTTTGTCAGCATGTTTGTGAAGCAGAGATATATGGGTCTAAAGGTATTTGGAGTTCTGCAAGTCAGTGTCAATATTGCTTTGTGGGCTGCTGCTTGTTGAGGTTGCTGGAGAGAGATGGGAGGACAAGGGAGCTCCTCAGGTTGTGCGAAGCTGATGGGGTAACCAACTTAGTCTTTGAAATTTCTCTATACATATCAGTTGTGAAAAAAAAGCTTTTCGTCTGGACTGTATTTGGGTTGAAGTAGCTGAGGAAGAGGCACACATGTAAAAGCAAAGGCTGCTGATACCAATGGCAGTGATCAGTATGTGGACTTTCATGGATGAGAGTTGGAACACACAGGCTGAACATCTGGGGACGTATGTCTGGGGATCACCTTCTCTTGGAGGAATGGTAAACTCTAATTTCTCTGGACCTTAGCAACAAAATGAGAGGAAATATTAAGTATATAGTCTAAGGAAACTTCCATTTTCAGAGAAGGTATTTCTAAGAGTTTGTTTCCAGAGAGCAATAGGTACCTTTGATTATGTTTTATGGTCTTGAATGTTCTGTGCACTTGACTAGAGTAATTTAAAAAACATGTAAGGACACAAGTGCAGAGCCTGTGTGTGTGTGTCTGAAGGGAAGCTGCCCTGTGTGCAGCTGTTTACTATAAACTGAATACATTCAGTGTGTATGTACAAGTTGGCAAATTGCTCATGTTGCAGAGAAATGAGCTGTGATGGAAAATGCAATAGATATTTAATCATTTCAGAAAAAAACCCACATTATGTATATACTTCTGCTTGATGTTAAAACATCTGGATTTAGTTTCTAGTTGTACTAAGATTATTTTCAATTTCACATCCTGTGTTTTAATGTCACAAAACAAATAGAACAACGAGCTGACTTTGTATCTTGACCTTTAGGCTGTTTTTATTTCTGGTGGGCTTTGGGGTTTTTTTTGGTTTACAACACTAGGTAATTTAAAGTCCAATGACTTGGGGTATTGTGCTAAGAGATTAAGGCATATTAATTTGAGTCCTACTGCCCCAGATAATTGCAAACCAGGACTAACTTTCTTCTTCCTTGTCTCTGTCTGCTTCCCTGCATACGGCTGTTGCTGTAGAAGGCCTCCAAGTCATGTCATGTCAAATAATGCATGGTCTTCAGAGCTCACTGGGGGAGAGAAAAGTCTGGGAACAATGTGAACAGGCACAGCCAGGCACTTCCACTAATTGTTGATGTGGACGATGGAATACAAAAGCAGAAGGAGGGAGGGGGGGAATGGAAATGTGTCTCGATGTGGAAATGACTGTGTAAAAACAAATATGCCTGGGCTTGCTCATTGGGAATGTACATGTTGCACAGGAGAACTCCCACAACAGGAATCCTCTGCTTTAGTCTGCCCCTGCCAGATAATTTAAGAAGGTTTCTCTTTTTTTATTTATTTACCTCTAGAGGCTTTCTTGGCTATTTAGGGATATGGACTTCAGCAACCATGAATTTTAACAGGTAGTGGGAATTTACTGCTGACCTAGCTTGAAATTATATGTTAATTTTTGGTTCTAGTTATTTAGTATTGCCTAAATGTTGGGAATGGGAAATTTAAATGAATTTATGATTAATGTAACATGATAGAGGCATTTCAAAATCTATTGTGCTGAAGTAGAATTAAATATCTAAGTGATTCTTCCATACTGTGTCCTCTAACTCAAAGCAGACTGAAATGCTTTGCAGATCAATTATATAGAATAAAAAGACATATTTGAGTTTCTTATATTCATAATATAAAACAGAATTTTCTCTCCAGAACTGCTGGACTGAAATATCTATACTATATTTCTCTTAAACTCTGAAAAAAACCCCAACAGGTAAAGACAGTGATGAAGGGATGACCATTTGGTAGCATGAGCCTGAAAATGGAACATTTATCCTATAGGATGGGAGCTGTATGAACTTATGAGCAATTGAAAATGAAGTTAGTAAAGTTAGTGAGATTCATAAAGTAAAATGAGTAGATTTATACTTTATTACACAATGGAACTTTAGCTACACAGGGAAGCTACCAGCCCATGCTGGGATTCATCATCCCCTGGAGATGAAAACACTCTTTACATCAAGGAAACAGAAAATGCAAGCGATACACAGGGCACCTGAATGTTCATCTATGGCCAAAAGATCATCACACTTTTGCTGAAAAGGAAATATTTTTGCAGTGAAATGCAACAGCTGCAATTAGTAAGCAGCACGATGCAACACAATTGGTAAAAATCCAAATGCTTACTTTATCCATTTACTAAATGAATCACAAACATCTAACTGAACCGAGAACCATTATGGAGGCAAGAGGAAAGGGAATAGCCAGCAGAAACACCAATTTGTTGATTATATAATGGACCTATCATTAGTAACTTGATTATGCCAATGCAATTGCTTTTTCTCCAAGACAGATACTTGTTCCTACCAGGGCTGAGTGAGCTCAAGCAGTCTGATTATGCCCGAGTGTGTTTTAAATGGAAAATAATAATAGAGTTAAGGAAGATGGAAAACTATTTACTGATAGAAATATGATTGCTGATAGCATTGCAGAAAAGTGAGAAAGCAGAAAGATAGGGTGGTTTATCCAAGGAGTTAGATTTACCCCTTTTTAGTTAAAATTATGTAGATTCAGTACTGTGAAAGTTATCACAAGGACAGCCCTGAAGACTGATCGTGGCTCAGAGCGCAAATCAAGTTCATAATATAAAATTCCCCACAGCAGTCCATTGTGGCGCTTCTACTTTGACAGGCAGGATTGGCCTTCCAGCAATTACTGCTGAAGATATTTATCATTGCAGTGTGGAAATCCGACTTCCTGGCACTGGGCTGGGAACTTCATTTCACAGCGATCTCCTGAACATCTTTGCTGACTAAGACTGATTTTGAGCATGTTGCCAAAATATTATAGTTTCTCAGTCTTCTTCCCAGTCTTTCATTTTTCACATCAGATTTCTCTTTATTATGTGTTCCTATTTTTGTAATCCTGTGATTCCTGAAAGCCGCTGTAACCTCCATGCAAACAATATTCCCTTGGCAGGATCCCCCCAGCCAAAAGCACTAGCTGTTATCTCTAGATACAGTTTCTAAAACCCACCACAATCGCAAAATACAAAGACCACAAAAATCCATCTCAGAGTTCCATGTTGGGTCTTTATGGAATGGATTTTTAGTTTTCTGTACATCCCTGAGACGTGGGCAAACGTCAGGGATGGTTATCAGGTTTTTCATAAATTTTGATGACTTTGGCTGCCCAAGGGTGGGATACTTAATGCTAATGGGAACCACAAGGCTCCTGCTGTTTCATGGAGGATACCCACAATTAGCATTTTAGGGGATATAAAGAATATTTTTTTGGCTTAAGTGACCTGTTCAGCACAGAACGAGGAGCGGCTGAACCTGCTGGAAGATTTCCAGCCGTATGAGCTGCTCACCACTAGATATGCTGTGTGTGATTCTGGTGTTACTTGCCTTAGTGGGAATATTTTCCCTGTCATCGCTGAAACCACTGTCATCAGTGGGGTTGGAGCTGGAGGCACTATTTCTGCACAAGATGAAAATGTTAAGATTTTGTTGTGACTCTGTGCAGCTTAGAGGGATGGGAGAAGGAACCACCTAAAGTTTGTGAGTGTATAAAGTATAAATGAGCAAAGTATGGTGTACTGGTAAATACCCCATCAATGGATACCAAAGGATTGGNAATCATTCAATTTGACAAACCTCTAAGTTTCTTCTGGATGTTCTGCTGAGAGCTTTCTCTCTTTGCAGACAACTTTTACGGCGCTGCCCACCACAAATCTTAACCACGTTTAACAGGACTGTGCAAAAAGCCTGATATAAGAGATCTGTGATGGAGATGGGAGAGTGAAACCAGGGTAGGGAGATATTATACGGCTGATGCTATAGATTCACCCTCTCTGCTATTCTGATTGTTACAGCTGTAATTCCGTAGCTGTGTTTCTTCCAGCAGTCTAAACTGAGAGGCAGGTAAGAGGTTGAAGTCACCGTGAGCCAGAAAACCTAAAATATCTCTGTGAGTATTGGCAAGGCGCCCAGACCAGAATAACTACATTCAGCCTTTCTCTTTCACATCCCCCTTGTAGAGACAAAATACAAAAAGGTCAAACAGAATTCTGACAGACCGTATTTTGTTTAAATAGAGGCCTGGTAACTATATGAGATCTAGACACAGTTATAAGGCTAAGTCTTATACTTTATATGGATTTATAACAGTCATTTAAATAAAATATGCCTTTGCGCACAGTCTAAGGATCTGTAAATTTAAACTGTTTTATGTATGTTTGCACAATATATGAGGGTTTATATGTGTAGTACCTACACCTGGCTAGATTTTTTTTGTTGGAATCATCATGGTGATTTAGTTAGCATTGTTTTCTTCTCTGAGCATTGTGTCAGAATTTATCACAACCTATTTAATAGGAAAAACCTTTCTTTCATCTGTCCAAATTTGCACACTAGGTCAGTTCCGAGGAAAGCTTGACTTTTCTGAGAAGCTTCCAGAAGTTCCAAGAAAGGTTAATTTCCATCTGGTAATTAATTAATTAAAAATAGGCCTTAAGAAGTTCATATTTTCCTTTCTAGGATATTCTGTTACTCAGGCTTTTCAGCACTGCTGCCCATGAGTCTGTGTGTCATTTTACAGGACTGCTCAGAAAAGGATCCGTGATACCAGTGGAGGGACAGGACTCACCTCCGATGGCTGGAGCTAGAGTTCTTGGTCTGGCACATTGGTTGGGCTGCACAGGAGGTTTTAACTTTGGGAAGGAAATGATATGTTTTGGCAAGCCTTAACATTTTCTTTCTCTTGACTTTTCATTGGGAAATTACATGTAAAGCAACTGTGACTGGTGCAACATATTGTTATATTTTATGTATAACTTCAAGGTTAAGTCTTTTCCAAGTATATGTATTCATTAAGCTGACCATAGAAATTCAGTCAAACATAAACTCAGCTATTGCTGTTAATACATTAACAGATTCATCTAAAACTTTGTCCAAGGCTTTAGTTTCTGAATCAGGTCATGAATGCCTCATTTACTCACCCGTCCAAAAATACGCAGTCGATTTGGTGGCTAAAGCCAAGTCTAGCCAGACTGTGAGCAACCTCCTAACCACAAGCTTGCTTTATCTTGGATCCAGCTGTTCTACTTCTTCCACGTGTCAGGGCTGTAGAGGAAGAGGATATCCTTGAAGTGTGAAACATGACAGTCTTGACCCTACACCCTGATGGTTTTGTTCTTGATCTTGAAGGGAGTATGTAGCCCAAACCAAATGCTCGCTCCACTGACCTTCTGGCAGTTAGTTATTTGGCTGGGTACAGACTATGTGGAGCAATCTCTGGAACTGATACAAACCATCTCATATGAAAAGCTCTGAAGTGCTTTAGAAGTTATGTTTTGCCATATATGACTGACATATAGATAGATCTGGGACAGAGATCACTAGGTGTTTCACTGGTGCTTAACAGTGCTAGGAAAATTTATGCAGGAATTCAAGAAAATTACTTCATCTGGAATATTTGATAGGGAGGACTTTGCCAAAAAACACAATGTGTGGAACAGAGTTTGGAGTCAAAATTCATTTACTAAAGGAAGGTGTTGTGAGATCTTGAACGGACACAAGTGGTTTACTTCTCTGTGTCTAGAGAAAAACATGTTTTTGTTCATTCCACTTAAACTCAAGTGCCTCTGTAGCACTTTGCCTGCCTGCATTGGCCTTGGTTTGGAAGGGTTCGTACTGAACCAAGTAATATCAATGCCCTAATTACTCTGAAATGTAAAATATCATCAATCATTGGACTGTCAATTCTCGGGTACATGCAAGATCCGGATATTCCCCAGTCTCATCTTGTTATCCATATTCTACTCAGTTTATCCTCTGTAGATCATAGCTCTTATCAGACAAGTGTACGCTCTAATATCAACCATCTGTGCACCCAAGTTTTCACTTACACCTTAAACACAGGGAGACCTGCTTTATTTGAACTTGCCAAAGAAGTGGACTGTTGGAGCATATCCAAGTTTTTATTGATGAGGTATTTGGTCTCACAAATGTTTTAGAACTCTCCTCAAAAGAAAGCATGGTGAGATAGCCAACATAACATAATAACCCTAATGCACTGCCCTCCTCCATCCCCTTCCTTCTGCAAATTTCAAAATGTTTAGGAGAAATGGTTGAGTTAATAATGCCCATGTTGCCCTGGAAGTATCGTTATTTCTGATTTAAAGCTTGGAAAGCAAAAAATAGAACAAGTAACTCGCCCAAGTCTATAGCAAGCTGGAAAGTGGAGCTCAACGACTCCCTAGTCTTATACACAAGCTAAAAAAACCCATTGTGCTTAAAGCCAGACTGTTCCAGGTAATTCAGCACTGGCAGATGTCTTGGCCAACTCTACTGCTGATTCTGCACTGACTTGATATGGAGCTTGTCATATAGAAGATCCACTGTAATAAGGCTCCCTTTGACCTCAGGAGTTTACCTGTGATGAGGTCTGTTGCCAGACTCCTGTGTCAGTAGATTTGCTGTCTTCGATTGTGGATGAAGTCAATTTGACCCATTTGAGGCAGAATCAGATAGCACCATGAGCCAATGGCTCCCCATAAAATGTCCCTTCTCTGCCATTCAATGTCAGGGCTGAATGGAAATAAGCCAGTGTTAAATAAGGGGTGGGAAAGTATAGCCTTGCCTTAAACTGAGTACAGCTGCTCTTTTGTTACTCGAACTGTAAGCAAGGGCAAGCAGTGTTTTGGCATGCTCTTGGCTCCATAAAAGCACTGCTGAGGGAGCAACGGAAGTTACTCCCACTATTTTAAAAGACAGGTCACCAGACTCCCAAAGTTACAGCAGCTGATGCCTCTGGAGAGCCGGCTGTTCCCTAAGCCCTGGGGAGAGCTGAGGAAGAGCGTATGCTGTGAAGGACGCCCTCACCGTGGGAACTGTGGTTTGAACCTGGAAAGACGGTGACAAATCAGTTCAGCATTCTCCCAACGAGGGTCTGTTTTTTCTAGATGTGATAAAAGTAGTCTTCCAGGTGGCTGAGACAGGTGAAAGGAGGGACCATGGTGGTGGCTGGTCAAATGTTTGAAATGCCAGTGCTGTATAATGCTATGTTCCCTTTCCCATCCATTTTCAGGAAGTTGTTTTTTTTTCTTCTTTTCTTTCTCTGTCCTGTTTTACTTGTAATTTCACTTTTAAAGCTTTTCCTTCCTCTTTCTGAGCTTCTCTTTTAAATCTATTAAAAAGACATTTCTTTCAGATTCATAGAAATAGTGTTTGCTTGCTTGTTTGTTTTTCCAGGCTATTCAGTGGGTTACAGAGATAATTTCTGCTAGTTGGTTAGTTTGCATAGGTCAGATCATCTCGATTCCCCTTTGGAGTCATTATACAGCTCTTTGTTAAATCTTGGGGCATTTGAGACTCTTGTATAAGCTGATGATCCTTTTTTATGAGTAGTATCCCATGTTTGTCATGTATATATGTATATGGGTGTGCCTGCATACACCCATATTTCCATGCACATTTTTGCATATAATCCTTGCAGCACATTTGATGTGAGGTTTTCAAGAAGGACCAGAAGCACGGCGCTAGAGAGCAAGGACTTCTTATGACAACTTTTGTATGTTTTGATGCAGGTTTAGCAAAAGAATGTGGTTGGCATACTCTGAACACTGAAAGGGTCAGCACTCTGACATGCAGCCACGTGTTGTGTACCAGTCTCTTTCCAAGTTGGAAAACAGTTCAGAATTAACTTTTCTGAATAATCCTATATTTTTATGTTGACCCTCACACTATACATAGAATGACTCCTTTCCAGATGGCCATAGCCCTTCCTGATCTTCCAGTCATTAGACATCTGAACTGTTTCTGTTCTGCAGATCTGTCAGCTGTTGGGTCTCCACAACGGGAGCAGAACTTCTTGAGTCTAGAAAAAATTGCAGGGAATAATTATTATTCCTTTCCCTTCTTGCTCTAGAAGATGGGTAAAGCAAGGAGGAGCCTTCTTTAACCTGCCATTTATTTCCATTTCCTGCTCCTGTAGGAAAATCCTGCAAGCAGCCCCATTATATCTTCCCTGTAATAAATTTCACCAGTCTGAAAAGTAGTGATGTTTCTTGTTCTCATTAGAGCTTTCCTCCAGAATTTCACTCTTTTCCCTTCCTAATTTCCAACCTAAATTTATTCACAATCAGTTTCCATTTTCTAATTGCACCCACAAAGCGTCCTTTATCTCTCTTCTCCCTCGTGTTTATCCACCTTATGTAACTTTGGAGAAGGAGCGCAAATGCTCTCAGCTGTCAACTGTGAAACTAAGCGAGCCAAGCTCTTTTAGTCACGTCCCACAAGAGAGACTCTGTGTTCCTCTCATTGTCAAAATAGTCTTTTGGTGCACCTATTCCCAGCTGAATTAACCTTTCCTGAGCAGATGACCAGAACGGTACACATTATTCCAGATGAGTTTTCACTGTGCTAATATATATATATGGTATTAAAGCTTTTTATCTGCTCTGGAGGCTTCCTGATGCGTGCTCTAATCACACGTGCTTTATCCATAGCAGCATTACAATGGTAGCTCCTAGTTAACCTTTCGAGACAGGTACACTTTGGTTTGTCTCTATCCAGCTGTTGAATGCTCAAGTTTTAGACAAAATTATAGTCCATAAATATGTAATTTAGGGAATTAAACTAAATTAATTAAATTAAATTGATTAAATTAACCTTATTTCTGTTTTTCCACTCCTTGATGTTATCCAGTCCTTCCTGTGAGATATTCTGGTGCTTCTGTTAGGGAGTGAGCCCAATAGCTTGGTGTCATCACCAAGGTGTCTGGCTTAGCTTAAACATTGAGGTTGTTTACCTGGATTTCAGTAAAGTGTTTCATGGAAAGATTATTGCTTCTCTTTGCACTAGAGACTTAAAATTCCTTGTTGTCCTCCATGGTGCTGAGGATGTCAACAAGAGAGAGAACAAGAGACTCCTCCTTACTCTCAGCATTGATAGCTGGCACTTGAGTGACCCAATGTGGCAAAGAGAAAGAGCAAGAGGATGTACAGGGGGTTTCAGAGGGTTTGCTATGTACAAACTAAATCTTGGAAGAATTTCCTGAGAAATTGAGAATTCTCCCACTGCTCTCTGGCTTATCACTAGGCCAGAGTTGAGCAGAGTCTCACAGAGATGGCACAAGACCGACCTGTGTTGCCGCATGAGACCCTACGAGATTTCATGGTCTTAGTGACAGTGATAGACCTTTTTGATTCAATATTGTATTAAAAAAATAAAATAAAATTGGCAAATTATTTATTTTTCTAACTTTGCATTTTTTTCTCCTGATTTTAGCTAAAACTTAGCTTGAAAAAAATCTACATCTGAAGGGAACATCTGTCAAAGTTTGTTGAATTATAGCCCACTAAAACAGAGGTTATGTTTGCTAAGTATTTGTGTAGCATTTGCTATAGGTTGTATAGCCTATAGACCTCTTGTTGCAGAAGTGTGAGTGCAAATAGATCCATTTCATGCAGGATGACAAACTAATTACCTGACCAAATTTTTAAGACAGAATTAAAAGTTTTTAGTTAGGGCTACTTTTGTCATGCAGCAGCAGTAGCTGTCCAGAGCTTTAAATTTACAGAAAAGAGGGTGATTAGGGCAAGCGGATGGGGTAGACGTGTGGTGGTTTGGCTAAAACAACATGACCTTGGGAGCTAAGCCTGCTTCTACTTGGAGGTTGGGCTCCCTCTGTTCAGAGTGACCTGCTTTTCACCCTTCTTTTCTTGATGGGTTATATAGTTCTTGAGAGAAGCTGAAGTAGATTTGAAGTAGAAGTTACTCAGATTCTGCTTCAGGGTATTCTCCAGCTGGCTTGCGAGGCTGATAATGCTTGGAGTAATTTTTAAAGCTTTGTTTCCTTTTTCTTTCTGCTACATTTTACAAGCTTCTCTTATTCCCTCCTTCCCTTTTTAATGTCCTTTTTTCTTCTTTTTTTCTAGCTGTCTTCTCTGGTCTCTCTGCAGGGTACGAGCAGTCCTTTTTCAATGGTGATATTCAAGGGAAATAAAAGGTTAATACGAGATCTGGGCAAATAATGATTCGTTTCCAGCAGTCCTACCAGCCGAATTGGCTTTCAGCTGCATTGTGCACTGAAAACTGATGACTTAGAATTGGCTAAAGCTGACGGCGGGGCTGGAGCAGCTGTGGTACAGCAGGATGGCAGAAGCTTGCAGAAACAACTGGTTTTGTTAAAGCTGAAAATGAATGTCGTTTTCCCCCCTTCTTGTATAAGTAGGTGCTCTGAAGGTTTTCTTCTCCTGTTAGATACCTGCTGAGAAGCAGCAAGATTTCAAGAACAAAGCTGTTTGCATGTATGTAAACTAATGTAGTGAAAAGTTTAAGTAATTTATCTGGTAATGCTTATGCTTTAGTGAGGATTTTTCCTTTCCTTTTTCCTTTTTCCTTTTTCCTTTTTCCTTTTTCCTTTCTCCTTTCTCCTTTCTCCTTTCTCCTTTCTCCTTTCTCCTTTCTCCTTTCTCCTTTCTCCTTTCTCCTTTCTCCTTTTTCCTTTCCTTTTTCTATAGATTTAGCACTTTTGGAAAAGTTGCTGGATTAACAGCCCTGTAGTAGTCCATTTATCCAGAGCGCAGGTACTGCACAGCCCCTGGCCTGGCGTTGCCTTTTGCTCACCTGCCAATCTGGACCCCATTGAGAGGATGCTGGGTGTCCATTCCAGTGTCTGTTCACCCCACCACTGTCCTGTGGAGGTCTGAGAAGTTATGCTTTGCTGAAAGCTGTGATAGTTCTAAGTTGCATACTGAGGACTGTTTGAAATTCAACTGAGTACAAATTATTCTCGTAGCAGTGAAGCTGATTTATGAGGGCACTCTCTGGGAGGGCTGCATGGCATTTGCCATGCCAAGGGAACTGTTTCTGGAGAGAAACCAGCCACTGCTCTCTCAGCCATTATTCCTACTGGCTCCTCTTTCTGCTCTGCTGCTATTAGGACCAATGTAGTTCTACCAGAGAGGGTTTTCTGCCGGGCAAATGTGGGTTTTATACTGTTACCTAGGGTCTTTTCATCTATGCTAGCAATGTTACTGCTGCTTCCCCTGGGGCTGCACAGCGTACCCTGAAATGCGTCAGTGTGGTGCCATAAATGCTGAGCGCTTTGTTGTTTCCTTAATCCATGCTGACTCCATCGTTTCTGGATATTATCAGAAAAGTGCTCACCTCGGTAGCAATTGCGTATGGTCTACTAAGCTTCCTGTTCTTGCCTGCGTCATCACGTGAAGTGGCGTTAGAACTGTCTGGATCTTTCCTCCAAAGAGAGGTGAAAAGAAAGGGGAAGGAAGAGAGTAAGTGGCTCTTCTTATCAGCAAAAAAGAGGATTTGTTTTCTCACAGACTAAGCTGCTAATGCTGAATGACATAAAGAAAGAGATAAGAGAGCTGCTAAGTCTCTGAGGAGGGTTGTGGGGGTAAAGTATGGTCTCCAAGGAGGATACAAAAGACAAAACAAAGGAAAACCAATGGAATTATGGAAAAAAACCCAAAACACCTCCAAGAGGAAGCTTAGCAAAGAAAATGGGCAGCAGGCAGCAAAGTTATGATGTCTATATCAAGGAACCCAGGGCCAGTTGAGGCTGGTGAAGATCATCCTCCAAGTAACAGAGATAAGATTCATAAGAGATAAGACTCATAAGCAACAGAAGATAAATTTAAAAGGGTAAGGGGCCTAATTTTCCTTACCTTCCTCCAAATTAATTTACTATAGCTGCACTGCTTGGAAGAGTTACTGCATCAGGATGGGCTGTTCCCATATAAACTCCCCTGGCTTCCATTGGTTGTTAACAAATAAGCTTCCAAGGCCAAAGGCGAAAAATGTCTTCTACTGATGTTGTAGTTGTTTCCTGAAAGATAAATAAGTGTATGAAATACCAGAGGAAGATAGCCAAGAAAGACTGTCTTTCTTGAGGAAAGGTACTGAAAGGACCACAAATGGGTTTGAGTATTTAGCTGGGAAGCCTAAGTCATCTTCACAAAACACTGAAAGCAAGAAAAAACAATTGCAGCGTGATGAGATTAGGGGAACAGACTGAAATAGAGATGGCAGAAAATCTGACCTTTGCTCTTGGTTACGTACCCAACAGATTACCTATGGAAAGAGTAAGAGTTGTGATGAGATACCTTAGTGTTCCTGACAAATCTGAGAACTTCAGAACAGGATGTTCTGGGTATTGTCCAGATCTTTGATGTAGTTATGAGTGGAAAGAAACTGGTGGAAAAAGCAAGACCAGCTTGCTTTCAGCATTCACCAGGCTTTCTGGAGTTGGTGATGTCTATTAATAAGCCATTTACCTGGATTCTTAACTTTTTACATAGTAATAGTGGAAATAGAGATCTGAAACAGCACAGCCATACACAGGCTTGTGTATTTTGGTATTCCCCCAAATTAAGCTTATTTTAGTGAACTGAAATGTTAGCATTTTAGAGAAATAGAAGTGCCGCCGATTCCTGGCATGATGCACCCCTTACTTCTTGCCATGAGTTTTGCTATATTTGCCATCTGAGCTTCTCGTGTGCTGGACAACACAAAGCAGGGTTGCTTCAAAACAGAACAGTTGACTTGTTATTAGTAGCCTGTTTGTTTGTCCTCAGGCCTATTTATAAAAACAGCCCCAGGCAGGGAATTCTGCCAGCAGCCCAACCACTAAACAATTACAGATCTTTTCTTGGAGCAGTGTGTTCAAATCTATGCAATAATTCAGCAGCAAACCATAGCCCCTGCTCACATGTGTATGAAAGTAGCCATTTTTGTGTGTGGCACTTTTTTTTTTTAAATAAAACCACAGTCTCAAAAAATATCCATGTTAATGCGTATAAAAATACAAAATTTAACTTACAGGGATCACTGCCAATTTAGTGAAACCAGGCCCAGTAAGATATGCAGAACTCAAAAGGAAGTCAAAATGGTCAAATAAATATTAATCAAAAACTACACATAGGCTGCAAACTCAGACAAGGAATTCAAGGGACTGGTACTCAGAAGGGGCTAGGCTTTCCAGCTCCCTCCAGCTAGGTTGAAGCAAAAAATAAAAGGATCCCTCCGCCCCGCCCCTGCGAGGGAGAAGATTCATCTTACTTTGGAAGCACACGGTAATACCTGGCTTTATTGGTGGTATGATACTTCACAGATTTCAAATCACAAGCGTGATAGATGTTTGATTGGCTTTGCACGGTTAGTGTTGCAATGGAGGTGAGACGTACGCTTTGGTGGATGTAGAACAATAGGGACTAAATGATAGTCCCTTGGTGGCAAAAATATGCTAGAAGTAAGTGGAGGCTTAAGCGTTTGGATCTGGCTTTTGGTTGTGTTCAGACTGCTGTAACAGCATAGCAAGAGGATTTTGTGATAATAGCGTGTTAAACAACAGTAAATAAGTCTTGTAAATCTTACGAAAGGTGGGAACGTTCAAATGAGACTTTGGGGGGAAGTCCTCTCCAATGGAGATTGCAAACTTTGCGCAAGGCTGGATCACTTCTCGGTACGAAGTACAGAAGTCATGAACCAGATGATCTCTGCTTGGAGAATGTGCGTTTGTTAACCAGATTGGTTGTATTTCAAGGGTTTGAAATGTTCTTTCGGAACTTGAAATATGTGTCTGTGTTTGCTAGATGTGACGCAAGATTTTGACAGTTTTGCATTTGATTTATAACTTAAGCCTTAAGGAAGACCTAGAATGCGGGAATTAACCCCAAATCACTATGGAACTTGTTAGATCTTTAGATATTGGGGTTTTAAAACTTGTTATTTTATTGTTATTTTACTTTATTCTTCCTTGGAGGGAAAACAAAGCAAATCTGCCTAGCTGCTGCCATGGAGAGGTGTGGCAGGGACAATCTATCCCTCAGATAACTTTGGCATAGATTATATATATACACCCTTGAAGCATTTAATCCCTCCATTGATGTCTGAAGATTGAGGCAAATCCTGAAGTAGCTTAAAAATCAACTGCTGTGCACAGGACAAGAGTTGGAAACTCAGAAATCCCCGACTCCTTTTGCTGTGTACACGCATTTCTGGAAAACATGCTCTATTAAAGGTGTGACAGAGGCAGAGCCGCTGCATCTCCAGCGCATACAGCACATTGAAGGGGTACGGCACATGGATGGAGGAAGCCCACAGCATCGTCTGCTTCTTCTCCCATGCAGCAGCCTGGTAATGTGAAGGAGAAAGGGTGTATTTTAGGATGCATACTCTGTCCTTGTTCATTCTTCAGGTTAGTGGAAAAAAGATTAAAGATGTTAAATTTTGGATGCCATAGTTCAAAAATGAAGTCATCCAGTAGTAAAAGTGTATACACCTCTTGAACTAGGAGATGAGGGAGCTGGAAGGAATCCTGTAGAATTTGTATAAGTTTTTTTCTTATAATTTACTTTGTCATGTGCAAGCTAATATATAATATTGGACTAAGGAGCAGATGCAGATTTTAACTGTAAAGTGTTAAGTTCTGCAAAGTAAGTGACCTATTGTTTCTTTTCTCTTTTTTCTTTTACCTTTTTCTTTGTCTTCATTCCAGTTTAAAAATGGGGAGCTGAGCAGAAATGTAGCTCTGTTTCAGTTCCTCCTTTTTGCACAGAGCCCTTGTTGGATTGCCCTGATCTCCCTTCCCTACAGATTATTCAGCCACTGGTCTTTATAGAAAGGGTTAAGATCTGATGATGTTGAAACCAGTCTCCTGTTTACAATCGTTGCAGAACTGTAGTATGGAAATTTCCATCTGCAGCAAGATTTAAAAAAAAAA
>VXBL01002629.1:65496-104501 GCA_013400195.1 Aramus guarauna
AAAAAAAAAAAAATCCCTGCTGATTTTGTGAACATTTAGATCCAAATAAAGGAATAGTGGCTGAATCAAGCATATTAATTCTGATTAGCACATACAGTGTGTTCAGCCAAAGAGGTCTAAGCTAACAGCCCCCCACCCTCTGAAGAAATTAGCTTGCTCTGCTCTTACAGCTGGCAAAAGTGTTTCAGTATCAGCCCATAGCTTCACTTGCAGAGGTACCTAAACTGCTCAACTCCCATCATCTTTGTATTGAGGTCTTCTAAAGCGCAGTGCTTCCTTCTTTAGGGAGATATGATCAAGGTAAAAAAATACTGACTTTGTAACTATTGCTAGCAGTGGGTTAATTTTTCTTGTTATGTAGCTCTTTTATCTGTTTGGGCAATGACAAGTACAAGGATGTCGATACTTTTGGAGAGTCGAGTTCATAGCGCAAGATGTCTGTGATAGATGTAAGTCTGTGATTTGATTATTTCGGAAAGGAAAAAAATATCTGTGGATCCTACAGGCCTTTTGAAGAAACTACATAGCTGCTTAACTTCTCTGAAAGCAAGACCAGCGCTGTCTCTGTTTCACCTGCTGTGTTTTACACATTTCCAGGATTACAAGGGCTGTAAGTTGTGTTGAATTTTCCGTGCCAGTTCTGAGCACGCGCTAATAAAGCACCTCTCTCCCTGCAACCACAGCTGCCTCTCCTGCTCCTTCACAGCCCAGCAGTGTACAGTCATGCAGTGTTTGCACTGGGCACAGAAGAGAACCCTGCTTATATGTAAAATATTGAACGCTTTAAAATTTCCATCAAAGACTGGTATTTCCTATTAACCCCGCAATTCAAATTATTGTTGCTGTGTTAAATTCCTGAGATTAGCAGATTATGAAAAGCAAACTTTATGACAAAATGCACAGTTGGGGTTTTGGGAAGAGGTTCTTTCCCAAGTTGATGCTTTTTCAGTTGTGTGCTGTTAAGGTCCGTCACTGGGTGGGTCTGAGAAGGAGCATTTGATATGTTTGTGAAACTATTGCTGGTCTGTGTGCCTCTGAGAGGAGGAATCAACTGATCCCTCTCTTGTGGGCTGTGTGCTTAGTGCTCACTTGAGCACTCTGGTACGCTGGCTAACGAGCTTGGCCATCTCAGCATCTTCAGGCTGCTCTAAGTGACTGTGGGTTTTTTCATGAAAGCAAAATTCAGGGTGTTCTACTTCCTCCTATTTTGCTTTTAGGACAAGTTATAATTAATCTTCTCTTGCCTTTGTAAACCCCAACCCAAAGTTCTGCATAAGCAGTAATGATCAAGGTTAATAATTCAATGCTATAGTGATTTCTATTTTCAGAGGCTTTTACAAGCATTACACACTTAATTGTCCCAACGCTTTTGCTGTCAATGAGTGTTATGCTCATTTTTTAGCTGGGCAAACGTCTTGCTGAAGTGCAGAGCTGTGTTGAAAGCACGAGTGAAACAAATGGTGGCATTGAGATGGATTTCAGCAATGCCTTTTGCCAGAATAAGGTGGGATGCCTTGGGTTTACCTGGCAGGGGAGAATATATGATGCTGCATAACCTCTATAGTTGCTGGGAAGAGCGAGCATCCCCAGACAGCATCCGAGGGGGCTGTACCGCCCGTGCTTTTAACTGTGCTCTACCAGCTGCGGATGATCTCCTGCGGGATAGCACGGAGGGTGGCTGGGTCTCTCTCTGTTGCTGTGTAGATTTTGTGTAGAGATGTTGGCCTCGTGCTCCCTACCTTGTTGGTGCAGGGCACGCTGGAACAGTCAAGAAGGATTTGCCCGGGGGAATGAGGAAACCGTGTAAGAATCAGGATCAGTTTTTTTTTTTTTTTTTGTTTTTTTTTTTTTTTTTTTTTTTTTTTTTTTTTTTTTTTTTTTTTTTAATCTGACTGTCAGCCTCCACACGAAACGTTATCTGTGGCACCAGGAACGCTTCAGTGATTGCTTTTAGACTGTTTTTTTCAGTCATGGAGTTGTTCCCCTGGTAGCGTCCTTGTGGTAAAGGCAGGTGGACGTTAAGAAGGAGAACATGGATGTGCAGATGAAATGCTGATGTGAACAGTATTCCCACCTGTCTTTGGAGGTTTTCAAGACAAGAAGTCGAACACGAGTGCTTGGGATTAATAGAGAAATTGCTGTATAACATTCCTTGGCCTCTGCAGAAATCAGACTATGTGGGAAGAACAGCCTTTGAGTGGTTTATGAGTGTTTGTTGCTGCCTGCATTAAGGTAAAATATTGTTTCATCTTGGTGCTAGGTCCCATATAGACATACAGTGAAAGAAAAATTTTGCGCTGAGGAGTTTATATTATTTATGGTCAAAGCTGAGGAAAGGCTTCAGCAGAAACAAACACAGGAGAAATGACTTACTAAAAGTCAGAAAGTATGTCAGTGACAGCCATGACTCTTAATTCAGTGTCCTCTTGACTTGATGATGCAATCTTCCAGGATTTAGGAATTGTAATCTACATCTGGGAAGATTTTATACACCCCAACAACAGCATCTTAATTCAGGAGTAAAATTGCTGTGGACCTGGGTGGGTTTATATAAACATTTTAATTTACAAACAGTAAAGCAAAACTTTCTGGCTATATTAATTCTTCTATATTATCAGTTTAGTGAGTTACCTTTTTCAACCTTATAGTTTTACCTTGTTAAAAATAATCGGCTGGCAGTTCCTGTTTCTTTGTGGCTTCTTCATTTGCATGATTTTTATCTTAATCATTTTTTAACCTTTAATTTCCTTTCAATTCTCCCCATCTTAAAAGGAAAACCTCTGTCTTCACAGATCAGTCAGATTTGAATTTATCTGATTCAAGCTAAATGTGCTGTAGAGAACATCTATTTTAAAGCTATGCGTTTTCTTTGTTGAGGGTTAACTTTATATTACTTTGAGTTGAATGTTCCAGCCTGGGAATTGTTTCAAGTGGCAGATTAAGAGGTTTATGAAGAGGTTTGTCTAAAGTATTTAGGAATGCAGGATTTGCACTAGCAGGTGAAATAATTTGTCGGTTGAGTCTGGTAACCTGCCTCCAGCAGCTGTCAGTCTCTAATGCCATGGTGAGAATTTGTTGTCTTTTCTCAGGCTCCCTTGTACAATTGGGCTGGTTGCTTGTATGATGCGATATAGGATAACTGTGGGAAAACATAGATTGTGTTTTAAAAGAATAATTAAGCTCCTTACACTGCAAGTTTGACCCATGCTTTAAAAATTTTAATTTGGCACAGAAAGTTTCAGACTGTAAATCTGGGGTTTGTTATTAAAAAAATGGGGCAGAAAACATTACATGGGGCCTGTTCTCTAATTTCTCTGAAGTAACATGTATTTTTCTATAGAGGTCAATATAGTTCAGAGCAAAAGAATGAATTAGCCTTGGTGATGTCCCCAAGGACTACTTTGAGACAATAATTGATAGGCAAGAGATGACCAGAATTAGAAATTAATGGATCAAAATTTGTTTGGTGGAAATAAGGCCCCATGTCTAAGAAGATGACTGTGCTGCTTACTCCCACTTTCTGGCATCTGTCATTGGTAAACAGTTAAACTCTACATCTGATATTTGGGGATTTGGAGGCCAAAGGAAGCGTGTCCTGCTTTCATGGCTGCCAAGCCGCTATCCTCCACCTGCCTGACCTGTCACCACACTGAGCCTTCCTTGTTGTCATCCCGAGGAATGTCTTCATTGCTCTGGGACAGAAAGACGGACATACGTAACAGTATAATGTCTTTATACTGTTACGAACTCTACCTGAACAGGAAGATTTGAGGTTTTTTTCCCCCATCTCTCTCTTATTTTGTGTTTTCAGAGAGAGCGCAGGCTGTAATCAGTCATGTGGCTTTTCTTTTGCATCATGACTGTCAGCACCTGAAGGAAAACCTTAAATTGCCAAGCACTGCTGTAAATTGGACAGGTTGCTGCATGGCTGGTTGGGCATTGTACCGTGCCTGTGTTTCTCCGGCTGAAACCAAAAGGAATAAAGAACGGTGTTGAAATGAAAGCTTTACATATTTGGCTGCTTTAAATTCTCTTTCCTCACTTCTGCACTTGTAATAAAACACTTCTAAAGATAGTATTTACTGCTTTGACACAAATCAGGCCAATGTTTCTCTACCTTGAAATTCCAAAACTTGCTTAATTATTAAATGTCATACCGTGCCAGGGTCATATTTCACCATTGCGCTCTCAACACCTATTTGTTATATAAATATTATGACCGCAAGCCCACTATGGTGGAACAGAGCTTTTATCAGTGTTTATGCTTTCATCAGTGTTACCCAGACAGCGTATGAAGAAAAGTCCATAAGCAGCAAAGCAGACAAGGACAGTGGTGTGACTTGGTGTTACAACCGGTTCACCTCTCCCAACTCCAGTCTTCATCTTCTCAGGGGTTATGGAGCTGTTTGGAGAAGGGTGTGTTGGCTGAGGAATGTTAATGAGTCAGGACACTTTTTTGCTCTTGAATCTGTGATTGACTTTATGGGTAGTCTTTGTACTGCGTTCTTACTTAAGCGAAATGGAAAGTGCTCGTGTATTTTGCAAGAATGCTGAGATGTTCACCAAACACTTTAGCTACAGCTCGGGTAGGATTTTAGCCTGGTTGGAGCATTTTGCAATGTAAACATACAATAAAAAAAAGACCAATTAGAAAATCTACTTGACCTGTTTGTGAGTTAAACTTCGTACTTTTTCTGGAGCTCCTTTTCCCAAAAGTGATCCCTGGGTTTTGCTGGAGGGAAGGTGAAGTTTCTGCCAAAATAATGCCACATTTCTGGCGCCAAAGAATAGGGGATTGTGCAGACAAGAGGACTTGAGAGACAAAAAGGTTGGCACCTACAGGACCTTGCCCATTCACTGTAGGAGCAGAGGACTGTCTAAACCCCAGTGTCTACCAATCTCAGTTAAAGTTCTGAGCACACAGGGAAAATGGAGTTGATGTGGTTGAAGGAATAAACAAGAATGGATATCAGTATCTATGTGTTTGTTCATGTGTTTCAGGGGTTATTTTCTATGTTAATTATATAATTTGTTGAAAATTATAGACTTTGCGTAGAGTCCTGTATGTGGAAAGTTGTTCTCTAGCATAATTAATTTGAATACATTAGCACTGAATGAAAGGGAAAAAATATTACTAATTTTGTGATTGTAAGAATATGTTGAAGACTATACCATGTGAGAGAGCTATTAGTACCATTTTAGACCAGGACTATTCAAATATATATTTTTCTTTCCATTTTTGATGTGTGGTGAAAGGAACCAGGTCTAATGTTACAAAAACTATATTTAATTCCTGCTGCGCACCATCAGACAACTCATAATTATATTGTCTGCTCTGGAAGAAAACAGTTGAAACTAGAGTGGATTCATCCTTTGTGGAATCAAAGCCAAGGTCTTAAGCCCCATCTCTATGACACTCCTTCTGGAAGTGTTGGCTTCCCATTCTGGACCTCAGGAGATCACTCAGTCCAGGCTCTTGCACTAAGCGGGATAGGTGTAGCTAGACTGGATTGAGGTCATGGATGGCCGATAGGTCACACAAAGCCTGCAGGACCAGTGACAAAAGGGAACACCTGCTTAAGCAGCAGATGGTGTTCCCACAACCAACTCTCTCATCATGGTCCTGCACACAGCCAGATGTGCAGGTTGAAGAGCTGCCTCTGCTGAATCCGTATGGGAGGAGAAGGTGATGCTATGGCTCCCTCATGCACGGTCACCCTTTCCATGACAGTGGAGTGTGTGGGATGTTACAAAACTCGGATCCAGCTTCCAAAGGTAACAAAATCAGGCCACCTGTAGCTAAGCTCTTTTTGATAGAAGTTCTTACTAGTAGGGTGTGCTACCTTCCAAAGCAGCAGGTTCTGCAGCATCCCTTGGTAGTCTCGTAAACTTTGTCATCATCTTGACAAGAAACTATCCCTAGTGTCCAAGCTAAATCTTATTTCCTGCAAATTAAGTTGATTTTTTTTTTCTTGGCTTAGTCACAATGGAGACTATTAGACTGTTGACATGTTATTTCTTGTTTTCTCTTTCCTAGTCTTGAAACCCCAGTTCTACCAATATATAGACCATATTTGATAATCCTCCTCTTGTTCTCTTGACTGTTCCATTTTGGGGCACTGTGTTTTGAAGAATCTCTGGACAAACAAGATATAGCAGGGGACTCACAAAAGTCTTATGAAGCAGAAAAATGGCCTCTAATGATGTCTGATAGCTCTCCTGGTGTACCCATTGTGACATTTGTCCTTTTTTGCAGCAGTTTTGTGTCACTGATTCATCTTCAAGTAGTTACCCTTTTAGCAGCCCAGCTAACAGCCAGCTGTTCCCTGCTTCATATTTAGGCACTTCCTTCCTCCTTTGTCTAGCACTTTGTAGTTTATCGTGTTTCATTTCACAGATTAGGATCATTTCTCAATTTGCAAGATCATACTGGTTACTCCTGCTGTCCCTAAGAAAGCTCAGAAACGTCACGCAGTCTAAATGAAATTATTTCATAATTCCTATGAAATATCTTCTCCAATCTGTTATCCAGGTAATAAATAAAAGCACTGCCTACAACCAGGCCAACAGGAACGCTATGCAGGAGTCTTCCAACCTTAGTGGCAAGCTATCGCTAGTTGCTAGTTCCCTTTTTGAGGGCTTTTTGAGGGGGGACATTCTTGCAATAATTTTTGTCTATACCTTATTTATCTGATTTGGTTATGAGAATGTCTGGCGTGGCAATGTAAGAAGCTTTACAGAATTCAAGGCATATTGTATCGGCTGTTTCTTCTTGACTCAGAGGCTGTTTACTACTTCAGATTAAGTTAGATTAGTTTGTGATTTATTCTTAACCTACCCATGTAAGATATTTATCTTATTTTCATCTGGGTAGCTGCAGTAATTCATTGATCTCTCAAAGCAATCTTAAATTATAGAATAGGGTTGTGCCTCCTGTTCCATAATTCCCTCATTTGGATGATGAAAAGTACCAGTCAGAGAGAAAAAAACTCCCATGCAGTCATATTTATTTTATATATATATTTTAATACATTTTTTTGGATGCTTTTGTTTACTGCCTGTATACAAAATAAGAAAAAAAAGAGTTAAAGATTTCCTCTGCAGACCTTGGTGGTCACATAGGTGACAGTATGGCTGTTATTTGAGTGAGTAGAAAGTGCTTCTCGTGCTGGTGGAGAGCAGACCGTTATTTCCTTTGGCGACAGGAATGTTTGAGAAGCTTCTACACACAGGTTTTTATTCTCCGTCTCTGCTTAAAAATGACCGAGCTTTGTATTATTGCCAATCTAAGACTGTTCTATCATGTAACACATCGTACATCTCTGGAAATATTCCCTAATTTATGTCTGCTCTGACATCTTACAGCATCTGTGTGTAAACCACGTTTTCTTAACTAGCTTTATTTTTTAATTCTTGTGCAATATGCATAAGCCATTTATAAGTTTTTGCTGGGTCATGGCAAACAGAGTAAGGGTCTCGAAAAGGCAGCTTTGTCTGTTGGTTTGTGATCTGGAGGGTCTGGGATGTGGAAACAAACCTGGAGAGGGGCAGCGGGGAGGAGAACAGCCTTGTGTAAGCAGGTAGGCAAAGTGGGGTTTGTGGAGCCAAAATGCCACTGTATAGTCCTTCCTTGGGTTGATTCTAGCTATTTTTGGTAAAAACCCAAACACAAGCCTTGGCTGTTAGTTTCAACACTAGTTTAACTGTTCATATTTGTGTGTGTGAGATAGGAACTGCTGAGCTATCCTGCCTCTGAATGTGGAGACCTGCGGCTCGGGAAGAAATTTATGGTTTCCCAAAATCTCCTGGTGCATTTTTAGCTTTTCTTATAATTTTGTTTGAAGTCCTTAATTCTGTAAGTCTCTAATCCTCACCTTCCCAATTATCCAGGTATGACCATTTTTACTCATAGAGGCAGCCCTGTTAGCAATACCGAACACAGAATATTTGCATTTCTCTAAGAAAAAATCCCTGCCAAAAAAAGAATGCAAGTACAAATAAACTTCCTTGGGAAAGCAGCATCAGCGTAGGCAGTAAAGAAGTTGTTGAAGTGGAACAGTGAAGTAAACCTGACGTTGATTGGATTTAAGGCTCTAATCGCTTTCCCTTGCACATGAGTCTCATATCTCTTGTTAACTTTAATGAGAGTTATGTGCCAAGCTTGCAAGAAGAATCAGTCCTTAATTCATCTCGCTGCCGAACTGTTTCATTAGAAAGTATTCCCATGTCTTTCTGTTGAAATTTGGGTTGACAATATTGACAGAGGAGCAGACCTTGCAATGAGGAATTCACCTCAGATCTGGTAGCTGCGGTGAGAAGCGGTGCCCGGGTAGATCCGAGACATGTGCCGACTAGTGCGTGACTAAAGATCAAAAGCTCGTTAGCTCCTGGTCGGTCCCGCAGTGACTCTGGGTAAATGACTTTCTCTGTTTCTCTTTCCTTAATTTCTAAAAAGGAGGATAATTTGTCCTTATCTCCTCGATAGAGCTGTTGTGAAGATGAATTAGAACGTGTTTGTAGAACTCTCTAGGCGTGAGAAGTTTTATTTGCATGTTATTGTGAACTCCACTCCTTACTACCCCGAACAGCATTTCTCTGAACCTTGATGTTAAACTTTGGCCTACAAATATCTTACGCGATTCCATAAAAACGAATACCAGGTGAGCAGCTTCAACAAATATTTGCAGTGGCTTATTGAGTGTATTTATAGTAACAATCTTATAAACCCAGAATAATTGAAGAACAACCCACAAATCAGTCACAGCCTGGAAAATCCTAATTTGTGACCACTTTCTGCCTTCATCTTCATAACATCTTTAATTTGTTGCACTTCTTTTTCATGCTAATTTGTCCAGTATGTTGCAAAAGCTACTTCAGCCTGTTGGCAGCTCAGGAATGGGAGCAGACCTGTCGCTCCTTGGCAGCAGGTGAATGCCTTGTCCCTTGAAGAGCCGTCCAGATTTATGTTTCCCTGGCAGCCAGCAGTTCAGCCAGGCTTCTTTGCTGCAGCGCTTTTCTGGGGGAAATTCCTAACTTATTTTCACTTCTGATTAGCATTTTGGCTTCCAAATTTCTTTCTGCTCCCAGCAGTCCGGGGGTTTGCCTGCTGGGCTGCCTTGCCTCCAAAATTTAGACTTTCTTGGTTTGAAGGTGGCATTATTAAGGAATTGCTCAAAAACCTTACAACCATGTAGGACAGGCAACAAAGGGAACCAAATTACCATTTTAAGGTGTTGAGGTACTTGAGGAAGGTAGGATGTTTTTTCCTGGAGTCATACTTAGTTGCTACAATTGATGTAAATATTTCTTCAGTTTTATGTAATGTATATTTGTGGGTCAAAATTATTCATGGATATCAGTAGGGAAACATGACCTGTCGAGATTGCTGTTGTTGGCAATATAATGCAGGTTCTGGACTGCTCTTAGGATTCATATATGATATATTTTAACAAACAGTACTTGAGAGTCATCAGTCATTGGGAAGTCTGCTGTGGGTTGTTTTGGGCTCATTTGGCTCTTTCATTAACAAAGCTTAATATCCTTATCATTTAGGAAAACACTAAATTGTGTTCTCTAAACTAACCTTGCACTCTTTCAGCCGAAACTACAATTATTGTGAGTTGAGTTGGTGATAGGTCTTTGGCAAAAAAATTTATTTTATTTTTTTACTAATTACAATGCTCTGAGATCTCCAATGAAACATGCTGAATTATATACAGACTATCAATCATGTTTTCCTTTTCCTGTTCGCTTGCTGAATTCCTACTTAGAAAAATAAAATAAATTATAGATTGTCACTTCCTTTTGTCGATCTTAAAAGAAATGTCTTCAGTCAACAGTACAAATCTCAGTTGCTCAAGCTCCGGCCAGTAGTGATGCCTATAAAACATTACACGGGTGCCCGAAGTGTTTCTCTGAGCTTGGATTGTTTTCGTGGATATGGATGATAAGATTGGGGGGTTGCCTTGTTTTTCTCACATACAACTTTACTGGGGTGTTTGGCTTAAACAACTGTCAAGAGGCAGGGAAATTCTGAGAGTATTTCTGTAATAGTTATTGGCATGCACATATTGGAGCAAATGATAAATGTGGTAATTTCTGAATGGCTTTGCTCTGTTGGTTTGTTTACATCAGAGTAAATGGTGGATGGGGATATGTCTTTGTGAGGACCAATTCAACTGGTTGGGTTTGTTTTTCATCAGGACACAGAAGGAGCCCCTAGAATCACTGGGAGGTACCCTAGAACTGCTCTAGCACTCCCTGGAGTCCCTGAGGACTCCAAAGGCAGGAGCACCCGGGATGCCACCAGCAAGGCCTGACACACAACTTGCATGGGGGTCATGTAGGGTTTTGCTGTGCTGTTGGCAGGCACTAACTGGAGGTGAGTTGAGCTTAAGTAGCTGATGACTCCTTTAGTCCAGTTGGATGTGCAGACTTCCGGTGCCTTTTCAGCTTTTCCATAGGTCAGTCTAAGAGATGGACTGGGACATGTGCTTCTTTGGGAATCCCTCTGTATGGGCTCCCACTGGTGTGTTGGGCCAGGCTGCAATTATCTTCAATGTTTTCCTTTTGATAGACCTGTGTCTGGGGAGCAGCACGCTTCAGTTGATCACACTCTCCCCTCACAGTCCTCTGTAAATGCGTGAGCTTGAGCTTTTAGCAGAGGTGGTGATGAGAAAGACTGAGATTAAGCAGGATAATCCTACCTTTCAGCCCCTGAAGGACATAACACAGAATTTACTTCATAGGCCTGACTTACACTGGAACAACAGTGAGACCGAGAAAAGATGTAATCATGTTGGAATATGGGCATTGTATCCTATATGTGAAGCTTGAGTGTGAGCCTAAGAGATGGGGAGCTGATATTGAATGAGGATGAAAGTTAAAGACTTTGTATTTTATATGTGTGTTCGTTGGCAGAACAAAACGATGAAAGGACAGAAAAAGGGAGCAAAAGAAGTGATAATGAGAAACGCAGACAAATGTGTCACTGCCAAAATCAGCCAGCTGAATTGCTAGCAGTGTATCAACACATTAGCTAAATAAAATGAAGTATTCCCTAAAGTTACATGATTTAGTGAACTGCTGTGCATCATAACCAGATGAAGCCAGTTTACGTACCTGCTATTGGTTAAAGCAAAGATGGCATCACTGATATAATAACTTCCTTTTATATCTGAAAAAAAAAAAAAATCCTGTATGATGCTCCTTGGAGACATCTGCTTTTCCACTGTGGGAAAAAAATATGTGCTTGGTAATGGAGTGACCTAGAAGAGAAAGCATGTTCCCAACGTAACAATACAATTTCTTAAGTGATTGAGAAATACTAAAATAAAAAAATAAATAATAAAAAAAAATTCTGTAATACACCTTTTAAAAGTTTGTAAGAACCATGAGAGATTTATAAGGCAATTGAAATATGTGAGAAAAAGAGAGAGAGAAGAAAAATCAGAAAATTGATTGCTGATTTGGTCTTGGGGTCCCATGCTTTCTGCTGTTGCCTGTTTTTCTGTCTCATCTTGTTCCTTCAGTGAAAGCAACAAATCACAAAGTTTTGGTCGTAAGAAATGGCAACAGAATATCAAAATCAGTTGAAATATATTAGATGTTAGGACAGTTGGGATGATGCACTGGCATTATCCTAAGTCTATAGAGCGAGGGGAGGTTCCACGGGCATCTGTGCATTCCCCCATGGGGATCTGGCATGGAGCTGTGAACTCCTTACTGAAATGTGCAGTTACAAAATCGGCTAAAAAGCTGAGATTGCTGAGTTGGCTTTGATTTAACCTTTCTGTATGTATGATACATATAGCAGAAACCTGTAACTCTGTTACTTGTGAAACAACAGACCTGCTTTATTCTGACTCTTCTCTTGTTTTCCATCCCCTAGATCTTGTTTCGTATTTTCTCTGCTCCTGTCCATTCCCATTGACATTCTCCTCACTGCGGTGCCATTTTTCTCTATCTCTGTATTCTCCTGTTCTCTTGCTTCTGTTCACGTGCACTCTTTTTTTTATGTCTCTCCACACTATTATTTGCAGATCTGCCCCCCTCCCTTGCCCTTACTCTTTGACTCTCACGCTATCTCTGTGCCTCTTTTTCACGCCTATGCTCTCCAGTCAGGCTTCGTCTTCCTCCTTTCTGTCTGAGATCAGCAAGGGAAGCATAGAGAAAAGATCTTTTTGACCTCAATTTCTGTGGGACTCGCCTGATCACAAGAGATGCAAAGAGCAATTTAGAGGAAGTCCTGGCTGAGTTCTGTGTCCCCAGGTTGGGATATGCAGAGTAAACCAAACGTTACGACGTTTTTCTCTTGCAGTTGTCTAATGAGTCTGTGAGAGCTACAGTTCTTTGTCATTGAAGATTTTTAGCTTCTCCTTTTCTGAAATGCATGATTTGTTCTAGCTTTGGGTAGACCACCAATATTAAACATCTCAAGTATCTTCCATGGTTAAGGCCAGCAGTGGCAAAAATATAGTTGGGTACTGTCTGGCAGAACATTTAATCTGCTGCTTAAGGGCTTCTTCAGCCTAAATGTGTGGTGTCAGATCACCTGAATGTGTAGAAGGTCATTTCAGTACCTGTTGTGTGAGCGTGATAAGTGTGAGCATGTGAAGAAGCGCACAGATACGTGCTGCTTAGTGTGATGGGGCTGCCTATATGTTGGTCACCTGACAGGGGAGGAATTGGGATGGACTGCTCTTTAGTCCTTCTGTGAAGGTCCACATGGCTCATCCCTACTGAAAAAGATAGTGTCCTCTTGAAGGGGAAAAATTCAAACTTCTGTTCCCTTTCATGATTAGTCTCATAGGCTCTTAGGTTTTATTTTTCCAAAGTAGCTGGTAAGCGATAAATCATCTGCATCTTTTTTCATTTTTTTTTTTTTTCTTTTAAGCTAGCTGACAGTTGATTTCCTTCCTCTTTCTCTTTGAAGATCTGAAGTCTTCTTTTGTAGTTGTTTGTTGAACTGTTGGCCCAAGGTCTACTGGAGTTCTCAAACCTTTGCAGCTCGGTGGTTACAGAACATACTATAAGATCTCAGGAACTGTGAACTCACGCCAGAAAGTAAACAGCTATAACAGCAGTACAAAGAGAAGAGTTTTCTTTATTCTTTTGCACACAGATTGGTGATTGCCAAATATCCGCATCAGGTTTGGGGCCTGAATTGCTTGATCTTATGTTTGAGACTTCAAACAAAGATTGTGGTTAACATAGTGCAAAACATGTATGTGTTTCCAGTTGTTCTCTTCACTAGCCTGTTCGCAGGGCTTCGAGCTTCCTCTTTGGTCTTCAAGAGTTAGTTTTCAGTGAGTTTGAATTCCTCAAGCACAGAGAAACAGGAGGCAGAGAAATCAAGCTAGACTGGCCTTGCTCTCAGTGGCAATCTTGCCTTGCTGTTGGCTTTCCAAAACCGTTTGTTTGACCGTATTTGTCCTTAGTGGTTGGGAAAACCAGCTCTGGAGTTGCTTTAGTTGGCAAAGGTACCTATCAGTAGAGAACACGCTATGTATTATGTATACGTGGTGCTGTTTTATTGACTATTACAAATTAAAGAGGACTTGTATGAATTTCATGAGATGCTTCTGACTGTCCCAGTCCAAATTAATACATAAGGACTTTATATAAGCATACGCAAGAAGTGTTGATTCCTGCAATAGGATGCCAGGCAAATTGGTGAAGTGCTGTCCTGTAGAGCACGTCATCTGTAGATGCTGTGGTGGATGTCAGCCCTGTGTCTTCTCCTCTGTTGTCTCAGATGACAATAAGGATCTCTCTTTAGGCAACTGGATGCCACCCTTCATATCCATTTACTATCCTATGACTTTAAACACTAGGTCATATGTAGACACCTGTGGTGAGACACCTGAGCTTAGGTGTCTTAATCTTAGTTGACTTCTGCCCATAATGGCAGATGACCAATCCTATATCTTTGCTTTCTTCAGGAGGAACCGATTCTGTTTAATTTTTTGGAGGTGGGCAATAGTGAACAGACTCTTCTGCCCGTTCCCCACAAAGCTGCCTCGCTCCCATCCTATGCCTTCAGCCACCCTGCACTGTCTCTACCCCATGACTGTGATCAAGAAATCAGTTTCCATTCTGTCGATGTCTGTGCTCAGCTTCAATCCTCTTGCCCAACAAATATTAGATTCTGTCCTCTACCTCTGTATCCCTTGCTTCTTTTGAGATATTTCCTGACACTGTAGCTGCTTACTAGCTAGTCTGGCCAAATTCTCTCCCATCCTCCTTGTTTCTTACTTTGAGACTGTCAGTTGTTCAGTCTCACTGCTGCCAGTGCTTGTCCAGTGTAAGTGTCAAAGTCCTCATATGAAGTTACCTGAATTTAGGTGCATTTTTGTAAGGAGAACAGAAATGTTTGCCTGATGCAGTCTGTCCTGCCAAATCAAAACTCTTTGACCTCCTCCTCCAAACCATGGAGGACCTAGAACTCTCCCTCTAAAATTCACCAGAAAATTGTTTTTTATATAGAAAGGACATATTTTCTGCAACATTTTTTAGAAATGGTTTAAATATTTTGGCTGAAGTTTTCCCAGCCAGTTCCTGTTTGGAGCAGATGCGGCTTGGAAAATTTCTGCCCTTTCTCATTGCAGTTTGGCAAGGCTTAAAGGCAACTTAAAACAGGTTGTTAAAATAGGAATTACCAAATAGTGGATTCAGATGCAATCCCTGTTTTGAGCGTGTGGCTATAGCTCAAGCCATATATCAAGTTCATGACTTTACAACTAGTTTTGTAAGGTATTAGAGCTGCTGACATGCTGTGCAGCTTTCTGAGTCGCTGACACAGGATCTGCCTCTTAGTGATTTTTATAGACTGAAGAAATTTAGTAGTGGGGTAAGATCACCATGGACTGCTCTGTATTGTCCTGTTACCTCATTTCCTTGATGAAAAAAAGAGATTAATTTGGCCTGAGAGCTTAGTTTAAGCAGCTGAACATTTGCGGTTACATCTGGAGGAACAAGCTGATCTGGTGGTTGCTTAGAACAACAAATTGAGTTTCTTAAAAAGATCTGTGTGCAATGGCACTTGTTGCCAGTGAGCATATTGCTGCGGGTGTGTACATGTGTGTGAGAGATAGAAACTTGAAGATACATCCCCAAAAGTGCTGTGTTTGCTTTTTGTTCAGCACGAATGACTCCAGCTCTTTCTGAGAGGTGCTCATCTGTCAGCGTTGGTCCTGGCTGTCTCCAAAGGTTTCATGCTGGAAGGATCTACAGAACTTCTATTAGACCCCATACACAGAGACATACAACAATCCACGGCATGTTTCACAACTTCCTATAGCAAGGCTTAGACCTGTCATGAAAACCAAAAGCCACCATCATAGTGTGCTCCAGAAAAGGGGCTGGAGTAATCAAGAGTGCTACCAGCTTTTTATTTTGATTTACTTTCCCAGCAGGAAGAATTTGGTAGATAAATTTCCCAGGTGGCCCTAGAAAAGGGACCACACATAAAAAGATGAAAAACAACCAAACAAAGCACTTTCACATCGGGGCAGGAAGGAAGGAAGAAGAGGAAATCCCTCCTGTCCCAAACCCCTCCATTTGTTTTAACCTTGAGCGTGTGAATCACTGCTTCTTCTCCCAGTGATCCGATTCAATTTTCAGCCCATGCAGGAATGTAACGTTTGTCCTTTCAGTACATGAACCTCAAACTGTAGCACTGAGTTAGATAAACCTATTTATTTTTGTAAAATTGAAGTGAGAAATGGATCCAGGAAGAAGATCGGCCATGTAATAAATCAATGGATGTTGCTGGTGTTCAGTTTTCCCTGTATGGCTCTGAATCACTTGTCTGGGCAAGCCGTAGCTTGGAAGACCACAGCTAAAGTTATCACAGGCAGATAAGTAAAGGCTGGGAGATTTGGAGGATACTGGCTGGGCTGGCTTTCAGCTGGGATGTAGTCTAGAGTCTGACACGATACCTGAATCATCATTGACTGGATTAGATGTTGGACTTGGCCTTGGGGAAGGAAATTCCACCTTGGAAATGCACTGCTAATATCTTGGTGGTGGTAGGAAAAAATAACAGACCCTGACATTCCTGTAGACAGCCATATAGCACTGTGCTGCGCTCCTGTCAATGTTAGATGTTGCCCTGGATCGCTTTTTGTATGGGATGCCTGTTAGGAACAAATTTGTGCAGAAGAAAGGGGAGAAGTTGTTATTCTTGCCTAAAAATAAGCACAGTATTAAGCTCCATATTACATTTAACTCTAGTCCCAGTCAGTGGTCACTTCCTTCTGTGACCTTGAAATCTAGTATTTGGAATGGTGTTTTCCAGGCAGTTATAGTGGTTTAATTTTCTTCTCCCATTTCTTTTCTGCTTCCCTTTCTCCTGCCCTGGAGAAAGTAAACCAAAATAGCTCTGTATGTACTGATGCTTGAGATGTTGTCGCTGTATTACACAAAAATCTGACTTCGCAGTCTAGCTTCCAAAAGCAATGAAAGATTATGTTGCAAAGTTCAAGTTAGAGATATTTCTCTTATTCCTTTCCCAGAAATAGCATCTGCTGATAAAATTTCAGTGGAAATCTGTACTGAGGGTCCTAAGAGAGGTAATCAGGCTCTAACACCACGGAGTGAATTCTGTAGAGAAAAACCTTGCCTAAAAGAGCTTTAGCTGAGGTGGAAGACAGTTTATTACATGTGCCTGTGTGCTGTCAGAGTTTCAGCAGGAGGTCCCCGAGGACCTCCTGCAACTTGTTAAACATGGGGATTTCAGGAGCATTAGAGTAGACGGCTGAGGGACTGGGAAATTTGTTTTCAAAAGCTGCTTTGCAATCAAGAAGAGAGGCAGTGGTCCTGGAGAAACAAATATCTCAAGCTGAACGTGGATGGAAATGTTTATTCTGTTTTAGGACATTATAACTGGTGTATTATGCCACACTCATAATGTTTTCCCTTCAAGTGCTAGGAGAGGGCAATCCAGGAGTATTTTGTAGCTGTGATTCCTTTTTTTTTTTTTTTTTCTTCCAAAATAGCTGACACCTTATGCATTCTTGAAAAACTTGCTGCTAATAATGCATACATAGAGTAATTCACATATCCTTAAGTAAATAAAATACTGTTTTCAGAACATGTTAATGAACCGTAGGGGAGAATTATGTTTGGCAGGAGCACTGCAGAGGTATCCAACAGCAAGGGCAAGGTCAAAGGACTTTCTGGAGTGGTTTGCATAGCCCTCAACCACTAGCTGTTTGTCGATCGAGATCCAAAGGTACTGTTTGTCACACTTACTCCTGGTGTCCTGGCCAAATGCTTCCTTAGCTTTTTTGATGCTGCCTATTTAATGCCGTATTATTATTGTTATGTCATAATCACACTAAGCGATACTTGTTACTGTAAAACATTGTGTAAAAAGGCAGTATGCCTGAATGGCATATAGTCTAAAGAGGCAGCAAAGAACAGCCAGGAGGGGAGAAATGAGAGAGATGAGGAAAAAGATCCCATATACAGAAAAGCTGTGAGAACAACCATCAATGATTTTCCTTTTTTATGATAAATACAAATAAACAAGAGTTGTGGTTGTGCTGCTGTATTCTAAATTGATACTCTTGCATTTTGCAAAAGTGGCTGCAGGGCCTGGTGTGGAAAAGTGATTTATGCTGATAAATCAGTGGAAGCAAGTAAGGCCTGCCAGACTGAAGCACAGGTTTTCCTGTGGTCATGCAGAGAATCAGCTGAGAGATTGGGACTGGGACCCTCATCTACCACTACCTGCCTGCTGCGGTGGGAAAGTCTGTATAGACTCGTAGCTACTAGAAAAGGAAAGAAAAGACATTTTATCAAACACGTAAGAATGTGCTTTAAATTACTGAATGTTGCGCAAGAAACAAAATTTCAGTCTCCAACCTACAAAACAGATGATCCTACTGTTTAGGGGACCTGCTCCTGTTCAGAAGCTAACCTAGTGCTGATGGCTGGAGGGAAGCGGCTGGGCACTTCAGGGTGATTTCTGTAAGCTCGGCAGGCTTTTAGGTATCTGTTATCCAACACAGCGCTGGGCTAAACAGACGTGATATACCAAAGTGGTGTTTTGAGGTATGGAAATTCATCTCAGAAGTCTACAACCTAACAATGTCATTAAATCCCAGCCAGAACATTTTCAATATCGGCACACCTTGTAATTACAAATGCTGTCCTGGGAGAATTAAAATAAGTGCCAGGAATCTTCAATCAAGTAGGTTGACTGGATTATGTCTGTAGATAATGAGAAGTAGCTGCTGAGTAGTAAATTGAAAATGGTGAAGCCTGAAAGCCAGAAGTCCTTGTGAGCAGAAAATGAAAGGGCCAGACGACTCAGTGGTGTTAGAAGGTTGTTCACCAGTTCACGTAAACTGGTAGGGATGTCCCAAATTTGGTGCAGTAATCAATAAATGATAGATAAATAATGAAAGGAAATTTTGAAGGGAAAAGTCGCAACTAGACAGCCAAGCTATGAAACCGGTGGATTGGAAATGCTGCTGGTACCCCGCCAGCCTCTGTGCCCTTGCTAGTTTGAAAGGTTTTCACATTGTGCTTGCTTCTCCTTCACACATACGCTCAGCTCCCCGAGAAAACACTGACACTACAATTATTAATATCATGGTGTGTCCCTTCCTTAGGTAGGAGGATGGGGTTTGAACTGGGATAGCAATTTAGTATTTATTGAATTGAGCCATACCAGCGCAATAATGACGGGTTGGGCCAGTTTGTTGAACGTGGCAGGGCTGGAGCTTGCGGTGCTGCCCCGGTTGAGACTGAGGTGTTCGGGGCACGTCTGGAAGCCCGGGTGTCTGTGGAACAGACTTCGGTGTGAGCAATCGAACCAGTGATGCTTTGTTTGGGGGTTGTAGCTGTCACTGCTATTTTCTTTGTGGGTTTAGGCCACTATTGTATCAAATATACAAAGTTTAAAAAAAAATAATACTCCATTTTCTTCCAGTTCTATGAAAATGCTCAAAGTATGTTAAAAAACAACAACAACTGAACTCTTAAACAAACCTAGCCAAGATTTGATTGAGAAGAGAGACCCACCAGCCGTTGGGGCTTGCCAGAGTTTATCCCAGCGGTGGCTGGGGAGAGAACATGGATACGCTGCCAGCCTCAACCACAAAGCCATCTTTCATCACTCAAAATATAGAAGTAACAGGCAGTGCGGACCACAGGAGGTGGGAAGACCTAAAAATATTCATGTGCAACACTAACTTTTATATATGTATCTGTATCTATATATATATGTGTGTGTGTATTTTCAGATAGGTATCTATATTCACACACATTATTACTCCTGTTGATCAGGATCAGGGTATGAGTAAGATGAATTCAGTGACAGTTTACCGCCTTTTCTTTGTAGGGTGTAAAGGTTACAGCCCTTACAAGATTTCCCCTTTTAAATTATTTCATGAACCTTTCAAGTGGGGAAAAAAAAACCTTTTTTATGTATGGCTTAGCGATTGCTTTGTATGCAATGCTGTCTTTCCTTTAAAAAAAAAAAAATAAAAAAATTAAATAATCAAACCAAAACCCGAATACTAAAGAAACGGATGTAAGCTTTTCTTCTGCAATGATAGATTGTACTTGTATTTGATTTTTTAAAATTTTGTTGGTTGTTTATTTGTTGAGTTCTTTAAAATCAAATTGCATTCACTTTTCTTTAGGGAAATTTTGTTTCTAGCATGTATTTCAAGTGCTGTTGCCTGTGGTCAGAGACTTCAAGAGCACTTTTCTTTCCGGTATGGGTAGATTATTTTAAATTATTACAGACTTGGCAAAATCAGGAAGTAAAACCTAAACTCTGTGTGTGCTCTTATTTGGGTTTTTGTTGTTTTATTTTTTGTAAGTCCCTGTGGTGAGAACCAAACATTTAATCTTAAAATAACTACACTCTCCCCGGGTGCATCCTATATCCAGGATTGCTATTTGCAAGCTTTTGCCCGTTGAATAAACACTGCACTTTTATCATAAATGGCACCTACTTCAGAGCTCATTACCTCATGGCCTCCACTGTGCTAGTGGATGCCACAGCAAAACAGCGGAGCTTTTCCTCCAAGCCTTTTGCATCCTTTTGGGGAGGGAAGGCGGCTCTGATGAGAGGTCCCTGAGCTCCGTCATCAGCAGAGGGGAGCCAGGCACCCCGAGGGCATCCTCCCCCGAGAGCTGGGCAACCCGCAGGTGGTTGGGACAGCCTGGCTCTCAGGTAAACGGTCCATCTGTATTCCAGAAATCCCTGCGATAAGTCTAAAAGTCTGACTGCTTTTTCTGATAGGAACTAGCGTAACATTGTGGGTGTACCTATTCCTAAAGCGTTCGTGCCAGTCTGCAAATGTCCGTGTTGCTCGTACCCGTTATGTTCAGCCCCCGACCGCTGCATGTGTCTGTAAATGAAAGTGAGGAGATAAACTGGTTTACCTTATTTTCATTAAGTTGACAATACATTTACCACATTCTTTATGGTGAAATTGTGACTCTGACAGGTTTCTGCCTCACAATATATTTATTTTAAAGTATTTACTTTTTAGCAATGCCGACGTATTTTAAATGCTGCAGGGTGCTGTTACCTCCATTTTTTTTTTCAGCAGCCAGTTGATACCAGCAGAGATCTTTGTACTTCAGCTTCCAAACCTTTGATGACATTTTAACTGCTCGTTACTGTATGTAGTCAGTCACTTTACACTTTTGTAGGTGGGCTCTTGCTTCAATTCAGAGTTAATGGTTACTATTTATTGCATACTTTAAACCTGCACACAGCAAAGGTTTAAAGTATGCTACGTGCAGGCAATACCTTAGAAAACCCAGAATCCCCAACATGAAGAACATACCGTCCCTAGCCAGGCTGTGCAAAGGTGTGATACGTGGGTAATTCACCTGCGCCCTGGAGTCACGGGGACACCTTAGATGAAATAACTCAATGTCCGGCATGACTGACTCCTAAGATGGGTGACAGAGTCATGAGGTTTAAAGAAAATAAAATGTGCTGTGCAGCGTGCAAGAGCATCTTAATTCCTGGATAGTTGTGCTGTGATGTTGTTGTAGCGGGATGTTTTCTTTCGGGTAAATAATTAGTGCTCTCCAGAGAGCTGCAGATGTGCTGTAGCATTACATGTACTTGGCCACAAACTCTAAGCCAGGCTCAAAGTATTATAGACTGTTCAGGTGTGGCTGGTTTTATGTGGAGTTAATTACTCTCACCTTTTTTCTCTTTGCTGCCTTGTTGTTGGACCCCATTCCTCTGGCTTTTTTGGCACTGACTCCCCCATCCCCGTTGCTGCCGCAGCCCCCAGGAGCAGTGTACATTGCCGAGGGAGGGAGCGTGAAGCAGCACGAAGGCGGAGGGGTCAAGGAGGCAGCAGCAGAGCTGAGGCATCTCCATTCATCTGCGCTGCTGTTGCTGTGTCCTCATGGAAGTGCTGGTCTTTGGAGGTCCCACTCTGGGACCAGTGAAGCTGAAAAGTCATATTGCAGAGTAAATGTTTTCATAGATCTCATGAAGAGTCTTGAGTACGCATGCAGACATACAAGGATTTTATGCTGAAGCTCATGGTTGGAGCTCTTACTGTTAACCCACCAGTTCCTACCCCCATGTGGTTTTCTCCCATTTCTAGATGCTGTGGTATCATCCTTCTTCTGCTGTCTTGTGGGACTATTTCTGTCCCACAAAGGGTGTTCCTCAGCCAAGCCCTTAAGGAGTATGCTAGAAGCAGGATGAGACCCTTCTCCTGTCTTTCAGGACTTTTAAAATTCAGTGCCTGTGTTGGAGGAGGAAGGCACTGGGCTTTCTGAGCTGGCCCACAGGATGTAATTCAGGTCATACTGAGTCACCAGACACTACCCTGGAGCTTTGCACAATTCTGATTCAAAACCTCCCAGAGCATCGCTGATACCAGTGTCGCAGCCCCTCTGACTGCCTGGGGCGAGGCTGAATGAGGGACCACCGAGTGTCCAACACTGATTTTGCTCTCTGATTGATTTGTCCTTGGAGATCAGGACATCTCTGAGAGACTTCACTCCCATCGTAGAGGATTACAGTCCAAAGCGTCAGTCCTTTGCTGTGTGAGTTACCGATCACCGTGCCGTAGCCCAACCCTTACAATTCTCCCCGTCACTCGGAGACCTCCGCTGACCCCAGACACAGCACAGCTCTGCGCTGGCACTTCTCCAGGAGCGTCTCCAGCCCTCTCCTCCCCACTGTGCTACAGGAGAGAGGCCGCATCCCTCCATCCGCGTAGCTCTAGGCAGGGGACAAGGTGGGAAAGGCGATGGGAAGGGTCAGTGCGGAGCAAGGCACAAGGCTGCTATTGTGCAGCCTGCGATACTGTCATTGTATGACCACCTAATGATTTCAATATCGTTTGCATTTAGGAATGTATGTAAATACAGAGGAAAAAACCTCTACTTTAGTCCTGCTGAAGAGCTAGCCATATTGATTCGAGCATGCAGCTCTCCTGCTTTGGTACCCGAGCTGGCCAAGACATCTCTGGCGCAGCGCGATCCACCTTCGTTGCAGAGACTTGTGGAGTGCTCCCTCCCCTGGGAGGGGGGCACTTACTCACTGGTGTTTGGTGTTTCTCACATGGACGCTCTCCCGGCTTGTCAGTGGTGAGTCAGGAATCCCAGCTATTCAGTTCATTGCTTGGTAGATCATGCTGAAAAATTGGAAAGAAAAAAACTGCGACTGTTTGAGATGAATAAAGGAATAAAATGTGGTTGGGTTTTTTTTCATGGGATATTTCTCTGTACTCCTCTCTCTTTCCAGTTTGTTCTGTCTCTGCCACCATGATTGCCAATTTTGCCTGGTTTGGGGGGATGGACTCCACAGTTCATCCCACCTCTTATTTTTGGGGCTTAAAGCTTTTTTTCTTGTACTCCCTTATCCACCCCTTGCAGATCACAGCCGTCCTTTGCTGAACATCAACTCTTGAGAGACTACTTTGGATGCCCTACTAAGAGCTGGTGTAGTTTATGGTGCAGTTCAGGAGTTTTCTCTCCCCATTTTATCTTTCCGTTGGGCTCTGCTGGTCTTCCAACCCCTGCTGTCACTTTTCCTGCCCTTCAAGGAGTTGCTTCTCTCACCTGAGAATCCCCCAAGCGTTGGCTTCTTGGCTGCAGGCTGCTGTGGTGCACATCTGTATTGTGCGTCGCTTTTGTTTGCTGCTTCCTGCGCTCGGTAGGAGTGGGGATAGGGCAACCATGAATACGATGATTGTGTTCCTTGTCAAAATATGAAAACTCTTTCTTAATTGCACCCTGAACAAATGCCCTGTCCTTCCACACCGAGCTCTGGCTCACCATGTGCTTCCATAATCACTATACGCTGACGTGTTTCTAAGTGGTATCTTCACAGACAGTAGCTCCATTGAATTCATAACACTGCTTGCTTAGTAAGAACAAGGAAACTATAATGGAAACAGACCCCATGAACTCATCTAATTGGTGTAGTACTTCCAAAACCACCAGATCTTTGTGGAAAATTATGGAATATAAATAACACCAACCAATAGCCAGGCATTTGCAGTCTCCTCTGGGAAACTGCAGAAGTTTGCTGTACTGGCAGTTTGAAATTTATGATACTTCAGGCTTGTACTTGGACCAAAAAGTTGAAATAGAGTTGGTGTTTTGGAACAGCTTGAGGGGACTGTGCAGGAATTGTGTGCAACCAAATCTGAAGCTGATTGAGAGTCTGGCTGTGAATTTTTGCAAGCCAGAATTGTTAAACTCTTCCAATGGAAAAACAAGATACAGCTGGTACAACACTGACTCTGTTTCAGTTGGACAAGTAATTCTGTAGCTTTATGCTGGTGAAATATGACAGTCAGGAATCTGCTTTCCTCCTGCTTTGGTCTTTGCACCATAAGTGAGTGTGTGATTCACTGCTAAAGGCACAAGTGGGTTTTGGTGATTTTTTTTTTTTTCCCCTCCAGTGTTACTGCCTGGGGAAGTGTGAAAATGATACGGTCAGTCCAAATATGTGAGTGATTGAGAAGTGCTCCAAAATGAAATCTTTTTCAAAGACATGTATTTATAAAAATGAATAATAACTGCTAAGCTTGAAATGCAAGGACTTAAGAATTTGAAAAAAAAAATGAAAAAAATCTGAAAATTCTATTGGCATGGAAAGTTGATTATATAAAGCACTTTCTGGAGGCTTCTAAATTGTCCTTAATATATAAGGAAACAGCTGGAATTTTGGGTCTCTGTTCATAGAGACTGCTAGAACTTGTCAATAAGTTACAGTTGAAAACCTAATTTAATAACTTCACTGGGGTGATTTCACATGTTGCCCCATCTTGTGCAAGATGTTGTACACTAACTCACTGCTGCTTTTTGTCACCAAGGCTCCTGGATTTCAGTCCTGAGCCTCAGCATCTCCGATAGAGCACGTGCACTTGAAATCCCAATTTGAAACAAGGAATTTATTCAGAAATCAGTTTGGTTTTTCTCAGATCTTTGCGTAGTAAGCCACATATGAACCCAGGTATTTGATCGGGGAATATTTCAGTCATAAGAGAGATTTTAATGAATTAATAGAGAATACATAAATATTTACATAAATGTGATTTGGACACCTCAAGCCTGTAGATTCAAGAATAGCTTGGGCAGGACATACCAACATAAATGTGAGTAGTCATTAAATAATGGTAAGAAATGATAACAATAAAACCTCCCTACCTGTTTTTCATGCCAGAAGGGCGAAAGAAAATGACAAATTATTCAATGTTTTTCATGGATGTCAGAAACTGGACAGAATCCAAAAACTAGTTCAACAAATATTTATGCAATGGTATCTAAACCATTAACTGTTCTGCTTATCTGAGATGAAGTTGTGCAATCTGTTTCTCCTGCTTCATACTCCTTATCCAAAGGTGGGGGAGGAAAAGGCATGTTCCTGAGGTAGAATTTGTGCCAAATCAGACTTTGAGACCAGAACCAGTTTTGAAGATGAATTTTAAAAATCCACCTTAATAAGTCTGGGTGATTCTTAAAATTGGCTCCATCAAACAGAGCCCTGTGCGTGATTTCAAAGGGTTGATTTAGGGATAGAAAACATTTTTCTGGCTGTTAATACCCCCTTTTATTTGATCTGATCTCTAATCAGAATAATCCTTTTAAGTTAGCTGTACGGGGAAGCATTTGAGCTGCACCTTGCTTTGCAGTCTGGCTTGTAGGAGGACCTCTTTTATTCCAAGGCGAATCCAATCTTCCCTTTGCCTTCTCTAGGTCACCCACAGACGCCTGCCTTCTCCTGTCGCTAAAGCAGGAGAGATGCAAATGTGTTTCGCTTGTTCCAGCTGGTTGGCTGGTTTCTCTGATACCCCTGAAACAGAATTTAAGAGGAAGCTTGTTTATTTTCCTAAATTATTTGTATATTCTGCATGCAAGAGGTATTAATTTAGCTGGGGAAAAACCTTCTAAACGCTCAGTATGTGTTCATTGCTGTGTTACAAAGGGCTGCCACTGAGCTTGCCACTGAGGGTTCAAGTAACAGCTGCCATTTGTGAGTGAACAATATGTACCATTTTTGGCTTTTTTGCTCCAAAGGGACATGTTTTATCAGATGCACTTAGCACGCCGAGGGAAGGGAGAGCAGCGGCAGTTTCCTAGGACGTGCTCTCTGCCTGGCACACGAAGGGCATCAGCTGGACCTCGCCTTGTTGCTGGTGAAGGAAACGTACTGCCCAAATTCAGTGATATTTATCATTTCATCTAGACAGAATTAATGGCAGTGTTGGTTGCAGCCAATTGCAAAGGGTGCGGGGTCCTGCAATGAATAGGATAAATAGGCCGAGAGTGATGCGGAAGTCAAGCCCACGTCACTGTAATGATTTAGTGACCTGTAGCCATTAATTAAAGCAAACCCTCCATGTTAAAGAGTATGTCAATACATCATCACAAATGTTATTTTGAAATGGCCAAGAAAGGGCTGGCAATGCTTCATGGCTCAGGATCTGGCCACCTGTTTCTCCAGAGAGGTGTCAGTTCATTGTACGAGTATTTTGATGCCTTTTGTTAAAATACGGGAAGCTGCGGAGATGATCTTTCTGCATTCCTGTTAGCTTTGTTCTACCAGGGGTGACCTCATCTGTGGCAGTCTTCGATAGCGTCTTGGCCAAGGATATGGCCTCATGGTCTGGGGGGGGATTTCTTTGCCAGTAAAGGACACTGTGAGATTGGTTGGTGGAGTAATCGAAGCTGAACGTGATTATAAAGAGGGATTTTTCAAATAATTCTTGATGAAGAAGAAAACTCAAATCCTCACCCGCCCTCGACTCCTACTGGAAGAGTTTATGTTGCTCTTCTAGCATAAATTCTTATTCACGTGATAGCCTTTCAATATCTGTGCTATTATCTTTATTTCTAATGGTAACGTTATACTTTGTACTCAAGACACTGTGATCCCAGCGAGATCTTTAGAATAAATTATAACGTCAATTAAGTCTTCCCCTGTTCATGCCACAGACAGGGGGAAATTTAAGCCCGGAGAAATAATGTGACTTTTGTACAGCTACAGAGTGGACGTGTGGTTTAGTGGGGAGCAGGGCTGTTGCGGTGCAGCAGACACTCCAGCACTTGAAAAAGCATCTGCTGCTCTGTGCTGCCTTCCCCCCACTATTCGATACTGATGCAGACGCAGCCTCAGTTATCTGAAACTTCTGCTATTGAAAACAGGATCTTTTTTTTTCTTCTGATCACATTAAAACCGTGTGCGGTCATTTGAACTCTCCGACTTCCCTGGCGTACCCGCAACATTTAGCTAATGCACCCCATACGGCGCTTAATTACCTGCTTGTACCGTCCGCGCGTGTCGCTGGCCCCCGTCAGAGTTAACGTGGCAGGTTGCTGCAGTCGCGTAATCGAATCTTGCGATGCCTAAAGCAGTTTTGGCAGGGAGCCTGCAGCGAGGGAGAAAACCGTCGCCTGCCTTCTCCTGCGTTACCTACGGCTCCTGCCCTCCTCTCGCAGCGCCGCGATGGGAAGGGGGAACACACCCAGCCCTGGTCCCCATCTGTTGCAGCATCGGCTTCAGTAGCAGAGCCTGAGATGTTTCAATGCGCTTGCCTTTAGGGAAAAGCTTTGAATGCAGTTCTTCAATGGACGTTTCCAGCCAGACTGCAGGATTTTTCAGAGCTGTAAGTCAGAACGGGGCTTGATTGTCGGTGGGTTTCTTTGGATTTGGTTTTTGGTTTCTTTTTTTTTTTTTTTTTTGTAATTTATTTATCTTAGCAGGGAAAATAGGTTTTGCATTCATTTAGGTGGACACCCGAGAGCACTGCAGGACTCTGCCGAGGGGCAGGCATTCTTCAGGCTGTGTAAGAAACGTATGGGTCTTGGGTATTTTGGTTTTCTTCATCGTGTTTTGTCTCTTTTGTATGCATAGCTGGCACAGGGCTGTTGTCCTGTTTTTAGAGCATTTAATTACAATAGATACTCCAAGGCTGAACAAAATGTTCTTTTATCTAGTTAAAGAATGTAGCTTGGAGGGGTTTTTTTCCCTCGCATAACTTTTCCTTAGTGTTTTGGGAAGAGAGATTATCTTTTGGGGGGTGTTTATTTAATTTCAGCCTAAAACCATCTGGTCTCTGCATCCTGCAATGCCCGGCTTCTCATACTGCTCACCTCAGAGCAGCCCAAACTGCTGGGCAACTAATTGCCATGGCTAGTCATTGCAACCCCCAAATCGCAGGGTTTTGGGAACTCCTCTTCTTCTTTTTGATTTTAATTTGATATTGGATGAGATTTGTCAGGATAAAGAGGCATATTACAGCCTTCACGCATTCTTCTTGCATTTTTTCCCTTTCTGCTGCTGGACTTAATGCTGAGCACACGCAGTTTGCGCTGCAATTAATGGACCTGTGAGATAATGAATGTCTGATTACGAGGAGGCTGACTGTTTCCTGGGGTGAGACCCGAAGCCTGAAGGGTTTAAAGGTGCCCCTTTCCTGGGGTGATGGGAGGGGTTTGGTGAATAGCAACTGCAATTTATTCTAGTCTAAGATACAGGGTGATTTGCCAGCATCTTGTGTGTTTTGCTTGTTGGTCACCGTGTTTTAGCTGCTGTTCTAGGCCGTGGGAGAGACGAGGGCTTCTGCCTTTGGGGAGGGGATTTCACCCCCAGGTATATCCCCCGTGTGGGCTGAGGAGTCGGGAGTCCTGGGGAGGCTGGAAGGCAGGGGCTGCACTGACTGTGAGCAGCCCTGGGAGGGGAGGGAAACCTAAAGTTGCTGAAATTGGGAGTTGGGGGGGGCAGGAGGGTCTGTCGGAAGAGGGAACGACGGGCTGGAGAACGAAACGGATCCTGCTGACGTGGGGCCAACCCTTGATCCGAAGGGAGACAGTGGGAAACCCAGCGAAAGAGGACACTGTTGCACTTCAGTTTTGCCCTTTTTTATTACAGGGAGTGAAATAAAAATATATTTATTTTGAAAAATGCCACAGTTTGAAATAAATGCCAGAAAACAAGCCCCAACCCTTCAATCTGTACCAGGATGTCTTACAGTCATGAAGAAAAAATTAGGAGAATTAAAAGCAATATTGTACCTTTAAAGGCAAACCACAGAGTTGGTGGAAATCACCTGTAGCCAGAGTTGGCTTCAGGCAGTATCCAGCCACTGGTTTTCCATCAGGAGAAGAAAATCTCTGTGTCATTTCAGCATGTTTGACCACCCAAGTAGGTCCAGTGACGAGCTTATTCAGGGCCAAGAAACATGCAGTCATCTTAAGTTTAAAAGAAAGGACAGATAATAAACTATGAGAGCTTGTTATCATGTCTGTATACGCACAGTATAGGATTATATACATTTAGCATACATATTGTCCTGTGTGACAGCATGTTTTATAGGTGTGTTAAAAAAAAAAAATTACACCCATGAGATGAGCTCTAGCATGTCTGCATCTGGGAGGACACAGTCACCACTGACAGTGTTTCTCACTGTAGGTGCTAATGCATTTGCTTTTGGAACTGATAGATGTTGTGATAAACTTACCCCCTTGCTCTGATGTAAAAGACACTTTTCTAATAGGTATGTAACGACTTCTAGTGTCCAATATCCATTTCCAATAGAGCTCAAAATAAATGTAAAAACCCCTTTGATTTAAATGCATACTAATAGTTGTACAGCTATTTAGTACATATAGGTAGAAATTAACATTCATGGTGGGGAAAAAATAACCAAATTTTTGTAGTGCCATATAACTTGCATGAACGTAATTTTTGGTAGCGAGGAAAAATCTGTGTTTTGCTATGAAAACAAAAAGAGAAAGCAAAGCAACGACGAGAAAATATTATTCTGAATCAAGAATTCCTGCTTGTGGATTTCATTTACCTCAAGAAAAAATACTGGTTTGGTTGTCTTTTGCTTAGTTTTGTTTCCTGCTGGGGTGCCAGTTGGTTTTGTGGGAGGTTTTTGGTGACGCTCCTTGGCAGGGCGGGTGTCCGTACCGGGGTGAGCCGCAGGCAGAGGCTCTCCCCTCGCCTTGCTTTGGTGATTCCAGTGTGAGCTTTATTTTTCTTTTGTGCCAAATGGGTTTGCACTGTCTGCTATATGGCTTGGAGCAATGGCCAGTTATAAAATGGCCTCTTCCACGCCAGGCTCCTACTCTGCCCATCTGTCACCGTGTCCTGGGTGTCCTGCTAATTTGGAAATGTTTCTCACACTCTCCAAGCAGGATCAATTTTTTCTTGACACATTTTGATGCACAAAGTGCCAGCCAAATCAAATGTGGATTTGCCTATTTCGGCTCACCAGTGTCTGCTGGGTTTCAGAACCATTGCATAGGGCAGAAATTACTTTTGGCAGCGTGTATATGTAGATATCAAGCTTAAGTTTTCAATTGGTTTTACCTGAATGTGTGTTTGCTTGTCTATTCTCCACAGTCTGTTCAGACAGGTCCATTGTAATCATGATGCTTAGATGGGCACATGAAGAATAAGATGGTTAAAATCAGAAGACTCTTACTAAAAGAGCCAGAAGTGAATACAGCTTATTCATAAAGGTTTTTTTCCTGCACTGGATTGAAACTAGGAACAATTTCTTGGGAAAAAAAAAAAAAAAAAAGTAGATACCAATGAAAGCCATAGCCCTTGAAAGAAGCCTGCAGTTTATCTGCCTTAAAATTGTAGTGTTGCATGTACAGTAATTAGAAAAAAACACACTGTGTGTTATTTCTGTCCTTCCCTTTTATTTGAGGATTATTTCCAAACTGGACCCACTGCGAAAACTTATTTTCAGTGACGGCTATTTCAAGTGAGAGTGAGTAATCCCTTTGTTGTGTTCTTCCATTTGTATCATTGTTCATAAGATTTTCCAGATGGGTAAATATTTTATCCATCTTTTTTTCCAGAGATGGTCATTGCTGTCTTCTAACACCTTTTCCCCAGTGGAGCTGTGATGCTTTTTGAAGCACATCCCTTGAAGGAGCCTTAACAAGTGGCCAGGGCTCGGTCTGAGGAGGCCTGAAAGTGCGAGATATACCATCCCTTGGACTTTTCCCTTAGATCATGCCAATTCTCTTAACAAACATGCTTTTCTCAAGGGTTGTAGGGCTGGCCTGTTTTCTTAAAATTTAAATTTGAGTTGTTTCAATTGGACACAATGGCTCCTTCGTTTTCACTCCAAAGGACGCTCACCCTGTCAAAGAGTTAACCTTGTTTTCTACACAGCAGCCAAAACCATGTAAAGAAAATGGACATTTTACTAACACTTAGAAATGCCATCAGAGATTAGGACCTCGTTGTGCTACCCTTTGTATGGATGCTTATAGTGTGGCTAGACTGCAAGCAAAGACGTGATTGAAGCCGGGCTTAAATTAGCCCAGCTGAGTCCTGACAGCCGTACAACGGCGGGAGCGAGGATCTCAAAGTGAGCTAAATTGCCAGAGTATTTACTCAGCCTCCCGCGGGGATTTTGCAGCCTACGCTAACCCGTGTGTTGTCATGGCTACACTTTTATCGGTGCTGTGCAGAGCTGGGTGAAAGCAAGCTGGTGTAAACCACACTTGCGATTGCTGTGTAGACATCCCCATAGTAAGACGCAATCCGTTGTCTGGACAGCTTGCCTTCTAAATAGAGGGGGAAAAAAAGGAAAATAAGTGATTTTATTCCCACTTTATAGGCAGTAATCAGGGAGAGGTAAGAGGCAGGGTTCATTTATCCCATGTTGGATCATGCAAAGTTTAAGCAAGTTGTCTAGCCTCTCCCATACCAAGGGAACAGGAGCGCATTGCCCATTGGAGATGCTGGCTTTTCCCTGCTCTCTAGGCTGGACAAAAAGCATTGGGGTAGTGTTTTGGATGGCTGAAGTTAGGTGACAGATATCCCATCCTTGATGCCTTCCCAGAGGTAAACCAGAAAGTCAGAGCAGGCAATGAAAATCTCATCACTTAAGTCCATCCGTGAAGCTATTCTGGACTGGGTATGCAGTTTGTAGAGCTGTTTGGATTCCAACAGGAGGAAAGAGGTAATTTATTAGTATTGCAGGGCACCACTAACTGGAAAAAATAATGATACCAAATCTCAGCATATGTCAGCTTAAAGCCAAGGGTGGAACCTGAAGGACGTGCAAACTGGATTTAGGGCAGAGTACTGTACTATGAATGTGATAATGTTTTCTAGATCATCTCTGAGAATCTGAGATTTCTTCTGTCCTTTTTATGTTGCCAGCTTTAGCAAAATGCTCCTTGAAATTAGGAGTTCAGAGGATGAAGAATGAAGACATCCATTCTTTTGGGAAAAGAAAAAAAATAGTTTAGCCTATGAAATAAAGCATATTGTATATATTGGTGTCTTTTTACATGTGGTGCTAAAACTGCAAGGAACGCTATAGCAAAGTGACTGTAAACTTTGTAGACATGGAATTGTAGACATGCAGTTCTCTGCAGCCGTAGAGTTACAGAGGAAAATGTGGCAGGAAGGTATCAAGAGGGGGAGTTTTACCTCGTTGTGGGCTCCATGACGTCCCATTCAGGTCTTCAGTACACCAAGCACAGAGCCATCCGGTTCTTCCTTTCCTTGTCTAATTTCCTCTTTGCTTCTACTTTTTTTCTTTCTTTCTTTTTTAGTTGAGGGACTAAAATAATCAGAGCAGGTCCCTCGCTTGCCTGGCTTTCCAGCTATAAGCTTTCCTCTAATTGTTAAGATTATTCACGGTTATTTAACTGACCAGAATGTAAAGAGGAGGCAACAGGCAGCTGTCTTCCTAAATGCAGTGAACTGGAAGAAATAGTTGCAGTTCAAGTATTTATGGCAGAGATTTTCTGCCTGGTGAGAATGTCACCTTCTTTAGTCACATCTATGTGAAGGAGAACCCTTCAGGTCCTTCTCAGATAAGACCATCAGCTGGAGGTTTTCACTTCTGTTTTTGTTTTGTTTTATTCTTCCTTGAGGAAATGGTTTTCAAAAAGTTTTGGCCAATAGAGAATGGGAAAAAAAATTAAAAATGCCAAACACAATGACTTTTAAAGTAGCTGAAGCGTAGAGATGATTTAGAAAGCCTTATGATGATCCTTGCTTTGAGTCCCCTTCCAACTGCCCCCATGCTGCAGCGTCTCAAGTGATTTCATTACATTATGGCAAAATCATCTTTTGTTTCCTGCGGTTCTGCTATTTCACTGTGGCTGAAGTTATGTTTTATAGCAAATGCGTGCTTGTCTCTGCAAATACATTGGGATCCTGTGTCTCATTTATGTAAGACAACCATGTAAGTATTGGAAAGCAATTCTCTTGGCACTGAGTATGTGCCATCTGAACATTTCCAGTCTCCCGCAGTCCTTCCCTATAGTCATGTCTCTTTGTTGTTTCTTAATTCCTTCGTCACTCATCTGGCCACATTTTCCAGGTCTGAGGTATGTTATCTTCTCCTTTCACCTTGTGTCTCTTAACTTTGGGTGCTTCTTGGAGGAACCATCTCACCAGAGAAAGGTTGCCTTTGGCTGAGCACCCAGGAGTTCCACTTAATAATGAGTTTGTGTGTGGATCGTGGTGTCACAGGGAATATTGAGAATTTTGTTTTCCTCCCTGACTTGCTTCTGTTCTCTCACTTTCTCTTTTTTTTTTTTTTTAAAATGACATTTTGTTATTTACACGTTTGCTAAGTTGTCCATCTGCTGTTGTCACAAACATGCTGCCAGTCACCGCACTGTGTGGTTTGTGGTGTGAAGGAGCTGACAAACCAGGCTGTCGTGTGCACGGCGATCGTATTCAGGCTTTGTCAGAGAGCCCATAACGATGGTCTGGGATTTACTGATGAGGCGGAGATCAGTGCCCCTCATCACGGTGTTTCCATACAGCCTGAGCTCTCTGGACAATATGAACATCACGGGGTCCAGGCAGAACCGATTACATCCCACCCCAGGCTATCTGTGCTCAGCTCATCTGCAAAGGCTGAGTCACCAAGAAGATATGGTGGTGCTTCCTGACAGGAGAGCACAAGGCTTGAAAGAACATTTCTTTTTTTTCTCGTGAACAGCGTAGGAATGTGTTCTAGTGATTTAAGTGTGAGATTGAGAACAAAACAATCCACAGTCTCTTGGCAGTTTTTGTTGATGAACCTTGTCTACAGCCTCGGAAGGAAAAAGGTGAATTTGCTGTAGACTACTGGAGATTAATGCCTGTCAGGATCAGTCAAGAAGTTTAGAAATGAAGAAGGGTGTGCTGGAGGCTGCTGGTATCCCATGATCAGGATAACTCAGGAAGAACAACTTGAAGACAGCTGTGTTCAGGGAAATATCAAGGACTTGTTTGTTTTATAGATCTCTTTATCCCTTTCCTCTTGAAATTCTTAGTTTTAGCAGCTCTCTCCATCCAAGTGGTGGCAATCCAAGCTGGGTGACCCATGGGTGAGAACAGGGCAGAAGTGGCTTCAGTAGCTCTTTAGTACTTTGCCTGTTTCTTGTTGCAGCTGAAGGAAACACCTTTAAAGTACATGTAGGATGATTTTCTTAGGTGAAGTTTTTGTATGTGAGTTTTTTTGATACAGGACATTGAATAACCACCTGATGGATGGGGATTTTCACATACCAAGATCTGGGCTACATTTCAGCCAGCCATTATTCCCTAACTTTTTAGATTATACCTCTTTGGGACTGAATATTTCTCATTTCTTCCAGGCATGCCATTTAGGGTCATTTACCCTCTGTTATTTCAAATCTGATGCTGTATCCACCTCGACATCAAAGTGTGCACAGCTGGTCCTGCGCAGTCACCCAGATGACTTCTGGACCATGCTGCGAACAAAATCAAGTCTCTGTATCTCATTTCTACCATCTCAAACTCTCCAGATCCACTCAATTGTTCTTTTTTAACGTGAATAGTCTTAAAAGTAATAGCAAACAAATAAATTGGAATAGCCTTGTGAAGTACAAAGCTGGCTTGCACAAATCTAACCAGCTTTGTACATCTGTTACTGCCCACTCCCATTGAGTCATACCGAGACTTAGTCACCAGCATCCTCAGTCTCACGGTACGACTTATATATCTGTCTCCAAAACACATGCTGCAGTCTAGATGGCATGGGGGAGGGAGAAAAGCAAAGCAATGAGCAACCTGCTCCTAAAGAATAAAGCAATGTAGCAAGTGTTATTCTACTATACTATGACTAGTACATCAAAACAACAAAAACAAAAGGACAGAAATTCCTGTGTATGTCAGTTTTGAATCTTTCCTTGTGCAATAATTGAGTGATTTGATATAAATCCTCAAAGGCTTCTAGGATTGTTCTCAAAAAAAAAATTTTTTTTTCTATTCAATCAGAGCTACCAAGTTATGCCCTCTATTCCACAGGGTTCAAACTTTGGATTCTGCTCACAGGCTATTAGCATACATAGTGTATTTGCTATTCAGAGTTTTACATAGGCTTGTAATAGCTACAAATCCAAGGCTGGTCTAAAAAAAAATTTGCTGGTGTGCAGACTGAGCTGAAAGAAATGGTTCACAGCTAATGTTAATAAAAGTCCTGACTTTCTTCTGGGTAGGATAGTTGAAGTGCTCATAGCTCGGTAATGTTAGCGGAGGGGGAGACCCTGAGAGCCCTGTGAAGGTGCGATGCTGAGGAGTGCAGCTTTTAGCAATTTTTTGTGAGATCAGGGCTCTTGTCAGCACAGCGTAATCTCTCTGTATCTTGTTTTCTTTGTTTATTTTATTAAAGGATCTGTCTCCCCATATTGAAAAGCTGTCTTAGTAAAGCGTCACCTCCTGCTTGAGTTATGTTGTAAAAAGAAACTGTAATGTCTGGCAGGCATCTCACATCCTTAAATTTGGTGCAATCCTGGTGCAAATATAGAACTTAGTGAAGCAGAAAAATAATGTCTCATAGGTGACACCATCAGTAGGCAGGACTGCGTGATGCTACCCACGCTAGGACTCTGAATTTGCTTATAGCTGAGAAACCCAGCCTCTCAGCAGAGGTGGGCTGTGGGGCTGCCGTGATGCCATTCTGACCTGAGTCACCCCTGAAACATTGCCAAAGAGTTGACCATGTTCCCAGGTCATGGACCCACCACCATGGGCACAGGACTTCACCCGCCCATGTTGTTCATGGCCATGTCTTGCATTTGAAAGGACAGTTGCAAAGGTTGGCAGCAGGGAGCTGTTTATGAAATACTCTTTTGATACCCAGCCCTGAAATTTTGGACCACTGTTGAGCAGGACCATAAAAAGGTCCTACTTCTACCCAGAATACCCTGGAAATTGGTCTCTGACCTGTCAATCAAAGCATGCCCCAGAGTGCCTTGCTGGCTCCTTGGCTTCAGCCGTTGCAGAGAAGTTGTATCAGTCTGGCTGCCAAAGTAGCCTTGAAACAAAACAATAATAAAAAAAGAATCCTGTTTATTCTGTGTTATTTACTGGATTCAAGGATTTAGTGGTCTGTTATTTAAGCTTGCAGCCTCCACACCAGAATTGCTGGAAGCCTTCTTCTGACACCAAGGTCTCCAACTGCAGCAACGTCCAGACCAGCGTGTCTGGGCAAGCCTTTTTGGCAGAAATCCTCCCCTGTAAGGAAAGGAACAGTGAAACTGGCTGGAAAAGGTGAAAAATGGCTTGGCTAACCAGATCTTGCTCCTGTTGCTATTTGGCTATGTTATGCCAGCCAGTAGATTTGCTTTCTGTATCCTAAAATGTGGTTTTCCTTCCTATTCTCCAAAACGGTTCTCAGAAAAGGTTCTTTGTTTTCCCAAGATATCAAAGAACAAAAATTTTATTCTTCCTTCTTTTCACATAATCCCAAGGGTTCTGATATAAGGGCTGTCAAAGGAGAAAGAGCTGGAATTAGGAAGGATCACCCTCTAGATGCAGGGGTAACCCAGACAAGAACCACCTTAGAGTTAGTCTCCCCTTTAGGGGAGAAATTAGTGTGAAGAATCGTTAACCTTCCAGATATCTGTTTTCCTCCCTGAGGAAATAGGGAAAGAAGTGGCAGAGAAGGTTCTGCTTGCAGGCAGAATTATCCTGACTTACACCCTACAAAAACTAAAGCAGGAGACAAGCCTGTTAAAAACAATAAAGTCAGTTTAATTGCTTTTTTAGATCTGTTAACCTCCTGTGCTATCAATAAGAAAAGTCCTGGAAAATCACCTGTTGAGTAGGTGATGTGGGAGATTGGTCTCCCCAGGAGGGAGCCTGGCTGGTAGCAGGAGCACCGAGCTGTGGCTCTTCTGTGTCACAGCTCTGCTGTCCTCCAGAAAAAGCTTTGCTATCCCTGGGGCCACGTTCTTCAGCAAATGTAACAGGAGCTGCCATGACAACCTCTTGTAAATAAAAGTGGATTGAAAACAAAATAAATCTGAAGCGGCTTTTTGGCTGTAAAGTAAATCTCAACTGCTCAAGAGGTCATTTTTTCTGATCGGGGATGGCGGGAGTGATGTCTGGCTGTCAGACAGTACCGAGCGATGTGAAGGACTGACTGAGGAACAGGAGCATGGCAGGAAAGCTAATGAAATTTTACAAACCAGACTTTGCATGCTCTTAATTCCAGGTTAGCAGCACTAAGAGCTGCAGTCTCTGGTGGCCTTTGTTCCTTACAGCGATGGTCATAGACTGTGGTCTCCGCAGAAGCTGTCTGTCCAAGGATATGGCACAGGACTGATGGATACAGCGAGTGATGCCGCTTGTTCTTCAGCCAGGGCTCTGCAGTCTCAAATGAGAAGGACTCTTGCTCGTACCAAGACGTCACTGTACGCCTTTGGCAGAAGGTTTTTAATGTCTGTCCAGAACCATATGATTTTCCAGGGCACTTACTCCAAGCGCAGTAAAGCAGAGCTGGAGAGCAAGAAATCTGTCGAAGAACAGATTCAATCCCAGGTTAATGGCAGAGTGAACCTTCAATGTGTATCTGTTGGCAGGAGATCAGAGCAGTCAGATATGTGGTGAGGGCTAGGGCTGCACCATTGGCCTGTCAAGAGTACTGTGGTGTTTCGCAACACTTTTGGAGTGGTTTTTGGTTTGGTTTGGTTTTTTTAAGAGTTACTGTATCATCAACTGTGTCGTCACTTGTGCTTCTGGATGAAGAGGAACACAAAGAAATCGGTATCTAGTCTGTATTCTGCAGAGATGCATGCAAAGAGAAGATACACATCTAGTATTTCCTTGCTTAACGCACAGGTTGGAATTGAGAGAGCAGTATTTGCAGCCTGGCATTTGATATCTGTATTTTCTCCTTCTGTAAATGGATGTCTTCACGTATAGGATCCCGTGAAGAAGTGAAAGATGAAGAAATTGTTAGGTAGCAGCTACAATTACAGACTTTATCACAGGACTAAAAGTACAATTATTATCCTGTTTGAAATGTGCTCCAGCACTGTATTAACAAAGAAAGGTCTCATGCTGTCCAGAGAGGGATAGCTCCAGTTATTTCTGCTTACAGGTAGAGATCTCCTGTTTTTACATGATGAAGTAAGCATACCTGCATGATAGCCAAGAGTTACAAATTAGAACAGAGTCATCAGCTGGGTTTCATGATAATTTCAGACTTTAGAATTTAATATATACATGTTTTAAGTGTGGAATTGTAACTGAGAACTGAAATTTAGCTCCTAGAAAAATAGTTCTACCTTCCTACCTACCTACCGACCTACCTACCACCTCCTGGTTTTGAAGGTTTCTGCTCAAAAAAAGAAGCTATGGTTTCATTCCCAGCTGTTCCAGATTTTCTGAACAGCTTTTTCAACCCTGATTACTAGATATGTGTCCCCTTAAACCCAGTTTCTTCCATCAAGTCTCCAGCCTTCCTAAACAGCAGGTTTTCTCCCTGTAGATTACAAGAAGTCGTGTTACAGGGATGCTAATATGTGGAGCACAGAAGAAGTTATTTCCTTGATTTATTCCATGGAAAATTACTTAGCACACATCAGATTCCAACTTCTGCACTACCAAAGAAGGGTAGAGGAAAATGTTGGTAAATCCTTTGGCTAAATTAGAGTAAACACGAGGGGATATGTTTTTGTGTAACTTTCCGTTAGGCTCTTAAACTTCTTCACAGAGATTCCTCACTTAAATCCTGCAGTAGCATATGAAGTAGGAATAACAATAATAACAACAACCATAATCCATTTATTCACAACATTTATAAGTGCCATTTATAAATGGTGAGTCATTTTTAATTTTTATATGGAGTATGTAAGTCATTTTGTTCTTAACTAATTATAAGAATAAGCAAATTAATACAGAAGCTTTTCTTTAAAGTCTTGCAGTGCCTGGTTCAGCCTCCATCAAATCTTGACAGCAATGAAAATCTAAACCAAGCAAATTGCCTCTTCTTTTGTTTTTGAGATGTTTGCGTACATTTTCATTTACAAACCAAGGTGATGTGAAACACAGATGTCAAAGCACGGTGATGTGCTGTTGTACAGTTGGGTTGGTGCTTTGTAGTTTGGGCTTTGTAGATAGTTCCCATTGCATGTGCAATCTCCCATAGCTAGAGCCGGGAGCAGACTAATTTGTCATGAATACTTTGGGCTGTGGCCTAATGATTTGGGGCCAGCTTGGCCAAGCCTGGCTGTGGCTGCTTTTTTTTTTTTTT
>VXBL01002629.1:104530-164938 GCA_013400195.1 Aramus guarauna
TTTTCCCCTTTTCAAACTTGGCATGAATTACTCCCATGTGCTTCAGTTCCAGTAATTCAATATTTTGTTCCTTATTTTTGTTGTTCGTTATGTAACCAGAATATTTTCAAACACTTGTAAGGATTATGCCTGTTATACACATTTTTGAGCATATTTGGGATTTAGTATGATTACACAATGTGATGCGATTAGACCTGTGGCTGCTCTGAATTCTGAAGGCAAGCAAGCCTTGCAGACTTCCCGGCCAGTGCTAATTTTTAATTAAGCTCTATTTAATCTCAAATTAGGTTTACGTGAAATTGCTATTTATTTATGTTTTGAACTGTTTTAAATGGGATGCAGATGTGGTGGTAGAAAAGCACTGAATCATTACATGGAAAGTGTGATGCCTTGCATCTGGGAGGTTCTGCACTGGGGAGGTATTCCTGACATTTAGATCAAGGGTTGGGATCCAAGCCTCAGTTCTTCAGCATTAGTCAACTCCACGCTTTTGGTCATAGAGTTTCTCATTATCTACTTTTCTGATCAAACAGATGCTAAACTTGACACTAACATAATTTCTTTATGCATGTAGAAAGGAGCTCTAAAACCTCCGTGGCTGGAACACAAGGTAGCATAAACAGAACAGACGGCAGGATGTAGAATATAATTGCAGTTTGGTTTTGTTAGTTAAAGATGAGCATGTGTGCTTTTCTTATGGCTTTGTTGTCTTTAGTCACACAAAATTGGGTGCTCCTCTCCAATCTGTGTGCACGCGAATTGGTTATTTCCTCCTCAAGCACCACGTCACAGTTTTCTCCCTCTTTGTTATATATGTTATATATATATTATTTGTTATATATGTTATATATTTTTCAGAGCATCAACATATTCTCATTTAGGTTTTGTTTCTTGCAATCTTTAGACTAAAATTATACACCCCACTAAAGACAAGATAGGCAATTTGCTGAGCAAGTGGCTATATTTAAATTGTAGTTTCCTATGAATTTTTCTGTGGAATTTGAGTGCCTCCCTTTGAAAGTTTTAGCACAGGACTTTTGACTTTGGCTGTGCAGGTGCTTTTTCACGGTGAGGTAGTGCAAGTGCTGGTAAGGGCTCCCTGTTCTCTTGTTACTTCCATCTGCCGTTGGTTTCACTGCCAAGGAGAATGATCAGAGGCCGTGGTACTGCTTACCAACAATTGCTACGGGTAAAGCAGTGGGCACTTCAGAAGTAAAATCACAGGCTACAATCATGGGATGCTCTGATGGAAGGAAGAAAACATTAATATAGGATATCAATTTTTCTTCTCTGTCCTGGCAGGATCTCAGCTCATTTGCCATGCCATTCTTGGACGGTGATGTGGAGAGCACAGACAAAAATGCTTCTCGCAAGGTAGGATATTTCCAAATCTTCCCCTTCACTGCGGTGGTTGAGTTCCTTGGTGATAGACACAATTTATTAGGCTTAAAAAACTGGGGTTTTAATCTTCCCTGCCATACCATTTACCTGTTGAGACCAACACACTAGGGCAAATATGGTGAGTTTGGCAGACCTTACCATGACACTGCTTATGCAGTATAACCTGTAAATGATGCTAATCTCTGGTGATACTGCTTTAAATACCACAGACATTGTTTCTAATACCGCTGTAATTCAATGAAGTGATATTGCATAACTGTGTTCTCGGGAATACAGCTAGCTGACAAAATTTGTGGTGTTGCTGCAGAAATACAGTGCTCAAGTAGGTGTCTGTGGCTGTCGGTCTGTTTTCCTGGAATTACCTCCTTATGGTTGCTCTCTGGCTACAGAGGTTTTAAATGTTCAGTGTCATTGATCTATCTGTCCCTGGCACTGGCAAAATGAACTGCCTTCATTTGCTGAAGCCATAGTGGTAGGGGCTTCCTGTGAACAAGGTGGAAAGGTTGCTCTTCGATGTAGAATTAACTCAAGGTTATCCTTCTGGAGGCATCACTGTGATTTGTTTTTCTGATAGCCTGCTATTAAATTAAGCTAACACGTTCCCAGAGTTTGCTTGCTTTAAAATGGATGACATTAGGGATGTTGTATAGTGCCTACACAATCGCCAAAGCCATAAAAATTGTGGGTTGGATCTGTCACCTTCAGGTCCTGGCTGCCTTATTTTCATAAAGCGTTGAAATATAAGTGGGTCTGCTAAATGTAAGCCTCCTACCAGCCAAGTTATGGGCTTGGTGAAGAGAGGTACTCCTCCAAACAGTAGACAACCCCAAAAGCTGATCTATAGCTGCACAACGGATCAGTTTGACTTGTGACAATATTTACAAGGATATGGACCTCTGTGAAGTTTAAACCTGGTGCAGACCATTTGTCAAAGAGTCTGCAGTTACAGTTCAAGGCAAGTGAAGCAATAAATATCTCCTTAGTGAAGCTAATCTGCATCTGGAACAATAATAACTTAGGCCTGTTGACAGCATGAGTCTCTACTCCTTTGCACCCCACAAGAAAGGACAGTTGTTTAAAAAAAATCTGCAATCCATCAGTAGCTGAGTATGTTTATAACATTGGCCTTGTTCTTTTCTGTGTTGGACCTTTTGAGACTGACGTAGGAGTCACTGACGCAGAGGAGCTCTCGTAGATGCCAGGGAAGCTAAAATATACAGTGTTGGCAAAAGGCACTTGTTTGGTGGGTTTGAATAAAGTGAACAATGTGATGTTCCTGGAAAGGGTTGTCATGCTGGAAGAAGACAGGGGTTTCTAGCTAAAACTTGATTTTCCCATTTGTCACCTCCTTTTCCCAAAGAAAGGTGAGAAAGCTGCATGAATCTTAGTCCTGAAGAAAAAAATATACCAAAGATAATCTCGCTCATGTGTGGTATTACGTGATATCATTTAATGACTTCCACTTACCATTTATGAAGCCCTTGTTTTTCCCCTTACTGGTCATGGGACTCTCTTTTAATGAGTGCTTCTCTTGGGGACAAGGGGAAGAACATTTCAGTATTTCCCCCTTTTTGCAGATTCAGTAAATGCTGGGTTTTTTCCCCAGACTTGGGTCAAGTTCTGCTTAAGGAAGTGCAATTAACTTTGCAATAACTGTGCAACTGAGGCTTAACATCTGAAATTGCTTTTCCAACAGACCTTTTTGATTGAGTGTATAAGAACCAGGGTTTTTTCTAACATCATACTTGGAGCTCTGTTCAACACATGCGACAAAGTGGTAAGAAACAAACTGGCAGTGCCCAACTTCTCATAAGAAGGAGGTCAACTAGCAAAATCCATTGCCCCAGATATCATCCTAAATATCATTTTCCTCGGTGTGAAGAATGGGATCTTTGCTGTTCGTGCATGATGACTAACATCGGACTGCAGTATTTCACTTCATTCTGACTAAATGTTTGCCAGTATGCTCCCAAGCTGCTGTTCACTTTCAAGTTTAAACTAAAAGAGAGTAGATTTCGATTAGATATTAGGAAGAAATTCTGCACTGTGAGGGTGGTGAGGCACTGGAAGAGGTTGCCCAGAGAAGCTGTGGCTGCCCCCTCCCTGGCAGTGTTCAAGGCCAGGTTGGATGGGGCTTTGGGCAACCTGATCTGGTGGAGGGTGTCCCTGCCCATGGCAGGGGGGTGGGAGCTAGGTGATCTTTGAGGTCCCTTCTAACCCAAACCAGTCTGTGATTCTATGATTAAGTGAGATGGTTTTCCTTTCTTCAAGTTTGAACTCACAGCGTGATGTGTAATTTTTGTATATTGAAAGTCAGTACTTCATCAGTAGGATGGCTTTTCCATTCACCCATCATGTTGGAAACTGGAAATTCATCAGAGATGGCTCTCTTCCTGCACTTAACTCTTCTGTCGCCTTGGCTATAGATCAAGATAGAGAAGAGTAGTTCGCAACTTGGCTTTCCAATCTGCCATTAATTTAATTCCTCTGTTCTTTGTGAAAGGCTTTTAGAAACGGAATTAACATTTTTCACAGAGATCCTCAGCACTTTACCGTGCAAGTGTCTCTCAATCATTATCCTCTGACAACAATCCTCATTACCCAGTTGGGAAACTCAAGTGCAGAATTATTTGTTCAGGTTCACATAGGAATTTTTTGGCAGCTGTGGGAATGTGACATACATTTCCTGAAGTTTAGCCTTAATCGCTCCTCATTAACATGGCTACTATTATAAATGATGTATTCTTCTTTCCTTTATGACTGATGGCAGGAAGGGGATAGGGATAGTTTTCACCTTCCTCTGTTGAAGGTGGAGAATATAATGCTGTGAAGACTCTTGTGTAGTAGTTTTTGGCATGATGTGAAGGAGAAAGGCCGCTCTTGGGCCTCCAGAAATGGCTTCAGTCCTTCTTGCAGAGAGACCTTAGATGATCATTAAATACAGCAGTGTAGACAAGGATAACCGGGAGTTGAGAAGAAATTGGATACACTAGATTTCTCCGGTCTGGGAAAAGGAAGTGGAAAAGGCACAGTTCATATGCCTGGAAAATCAGGAATGATGATGTGGAGCATCATTCAGAAAATAATTCTGGTACAGTGTGGCGGGGCAGCAATCGGGGATGAGTGCTCCTCTGTACCCAAATGGCTCTATCAGTTTTAGAGGTCTTAACACCTTGAATGCTTATAGATCCTTCATCTAAAATATAGGGTAAAGGATAAGCTGTGGAAATTACAGGAAACCGATAACCATTGCTTTCAGCTGAAAGCCCAGGATTGTGAATGATTAGAGTGAAGAAAATGACACCAGAAAACAATTGTCCATGGGGAGGCAGCTAGCAAATTACAGATAGAGGAGGAAGGAGGAGGAAGAAGAGAAGTTTGAAGAAGAATATTGATCCATTCCTTTATGGAAATAATAGAGTTGTCATAAATATGTAGAAGATAGCCTGAAAAAGAGCGTGCATTAAAAGTTCTTTTCTCTGCATGGGAAAAAGCTGGTGAGGTATTTATCTTAGATGATAATGGTGACAGTTGTATTAATGACTGAAGTGTATTTAAAGTGGAAGATGCTAAAGCTAGACATTTTAAAATTAAATCCAAACAACTCTGATGAAACACCCTTGAATGAACTGGCATAGCTTTCTCTGACTAGTGCTGATTTTGAATAAATCTTGGAGCAGGGATGAAGTTCCAAAAGACAGCAAAAAAAGCAATTACAATGTTAATATTTAAAATGTTTGCAATTAGGATAATTTACAGGTTTGTCAGTCAAACATTAGTCCTAGGCAAAACAATGAAATATCTAATATTGGATAGTTAATGATGCTATTATAATAGACTCATTTGGACTGGAAATAGTGGTAAACAGTTCTTATTGAACAAATGTGGGGTTTTAAATGAATTATAAATTTCGTTGGAAAATGTCATAGTGTCGATGTCTTTTACATAAAAAAGTAGCACAAGACAGTTTGATTTAAGAAACTGGAATGATACTGAGTAAACATGGAGCCTATTAAATGAATAAAAACCTTGCTGATAAAATAAATTGAGGCTCATCAGTGGAAAATTTTGTTTCTAGGCATACAAAACATTCTGTTGCTATACTATATCATACTTTATCAGTAACTTGAAAGAAATACAGACTCATTACGGATACAATTTGTAATTCGTACAAAAGTAGAGGAAGAGAGCAGTAAATTCTGAGCAGGAATCTCTCCAGTGCAGAAGGACCTGAATCACTTAAAGCTCATTTTGCAAACAGCCCGTCTCCATTTGGCCAAATTATGATCCGTTACACCTAAGAGCAAATAATGCAGGCTTTCTTTTTGGGAAATCTTTCACAAAGCTTTGATGAGATTTTGAGACTAGCTGTAGATAATCAGCTGTACATGGATTCTGGATGTGACACGGTAGTTAGTGAATTAGTTTGGGTTGTGGATGTACAAACAAAGGAGTAGGGCAAGAAGTGAAGGGTTTGTTACAACTTCATTTGGCACTGACTTGCAGTTCTGCTATCAGTAATGCAGGAAAGCGTTGATGAACCAGGATCAGAAAACATCTGAGGAGTGACTCCAATATTGAAGGACTCCAAGGAGCGCTTTGTCCTACTTCTGGTCCCAGCATTGTTTTTGTTTTGTCCAGTGACTCATGGGAACTGCACAAGCAACCCCTGGAACAACGAAGCGAAGTGAAAATATGCCATTTTTAAACCCCTCCTTCAGCGGACAATAAATCTCCTTTTCATTATTTTTTCCCCAGTCTGTCAATTATCCATTTATTTATGAGCAGTGAACTGACCTCAGCCAGGAGGATGGGGAGCGTGTCCTGGATGGTGCCGCAGCCTCGGCACAGGGAACCTGCAGTAGATGCAGTGAGCCTCCGGGCAAGGGCACGTGTGCCAACCGCTGCACTGCTGTGTGCGTGGCTCCTTCCCATCTGCTCCTTTACAATAAATGCGGTTAGGAAGTGGACCAAGAGCCAGCCTTGCTTTCACCTTTCCTCAAGCTTGCTTCTGCCTTTGAGCAGCCCTGCTTGCCGCTGGAAACCGAACCCCGACCGTCTGTAGGGCAATGCAGGGCTCTCAGAGCCTGCCAGAGCAGCCAGCCACATCCCATTGTATTTTAATTTGGGGAAGTGTCATTGTACTTTAGTTTTGGAAAGTGACATCTCTGATCCCGTAAAATACGTTGTCATCTCGTTACTGCTCATGCAGAACCAAGGGAACTAATGGTGGTGAATGCGACCACATGGTGCCTGGGAGAGTAAGTCCTTCATTACCTTTCAATCTAATGAAGTCAGCTCTTGTGTTTCTGTGAGCTCTTTTATTCCAGCAGAATGAGAGAATCATCCAATTAACTTTATCAAAGGGCTTTTTTATTGAGATTCAGTGGAAGGGCAGGAAACAAGTGCAGACGTCTATCTGGTGTATCATCTCTAATTGTGTTTACTGTCCCTGTCAAGGATGGTGGGAGGCAATTCTTTTTCTGTTATTCTCCTTTCAAATATTTTTTTTAAGTGAAGAAGCAAAATAAAGGTCAAATAACTCACTGTTGTAAAAGCAAACAGAACTCAAATGATCCATAAATGTCCTAACTGTTTGGAGTTGGAGAAAAAAGGATTGGAGCTCAGGAGCCTTTAATAGCTTTCGCTTAAATTCAGAAGCATTTTGAAAGGCTGTTTAGCTTGAGCCCATTCGTATTCCAGACAGATTATTTTTTCAGACTGCTCTGAAAAATGAATCTAAATTCACCAGAAACTGAACCAGAGCCAGAGATTTTTCAGGGCGGGCATCCTCTGGGGAAGGCTGTGTGCCATAGAGGGGACCTGTCGCTGGAGCACCCCAGCAGGGCAGCAGAGGAGATGGCTGTGAAGAGGTGCTGTGGCAGGGACATGGGCAGTGCCTCAGTTTCCCCAGTTCCGACACAGCATCTGCCTGTTCGTGGTCAGGGTCTTCTCAGCAGAGCTCGTTCACTTTTCTGGGCACATCGCTTTGGCGGGACACTTCTCTTCACTGCAGTTAAGTCATCCTTAATGAGAGCAGAAATGGCGTCTTAGAAGGACTTTATTTGGTAAAACAGAGGGATCATATTTTCAATACAAAGCATGGGAAAGAAAACGACAAGTGTGGGAAAATTCCTGCCTGTGAGTGAGAAGAGGCAGGACTGAGATGGATGGTGTGTGGACGAAGAGACTAGTTTGTGGTGAAGTATGAATAGTTTGGTCTCTTAGCACATTGCATTGAGGATCATCTTATGGTAATGATTAAATGTACTACACTTTAATCTTTTGTGTAAAATAAGAGGAAGAATTGTGAGTCAGGTGAGAAAATAGTTGAAGGGAAAGATGGCAGGCTGGTATTAAAAGAACAGCTGTTAGGTGGAGGGACAGAACTGGTGGGATTTCCCCAAGCTCAGTCCTCAGACTGATCTTTGCTAGTAAGACTGAGATGAAAAATAGAAGCATACTAACCCAATTTGTTGATGATGCAAAGAGAGGTGTTTTTTTCATCTCAGGGAAGGACCTTATACAGGAAGACCTGGATGACCTTCAGGATGGATAAATCTTAACAGCACAAGGTACAAGGTTGTTCACTTGTGATATGTCAACAGGAGCAATAAATACAAGAGGTCAAGGACCATTCTCTTGGCCTGGAGATGAAGGGCTTGGGCACAGTCCTGTTGCAGAGCCAAACTCTTTCACACACTAGAGCAGTGTGGCCACGTACGACCTGGGACTGTCCCTGGCTTGTGCTCTCCCCGAGCCCAGGCAGCTCCTAGGGAGTGCTCACGGCACAGCCCAAATCCCCATCAGATGGTGAGTGAGCAGGGAAGCTGTATGGACCGCTGCTCCATGGTTTGAGCCTGTGTCCAGCTGTTTCATTCACTGGCGTGGGGTAGACTGGTAGTGGTTTATGTTGGGATTTTGTCATCTAGGAGTTTATCTGTTGAAAATGGAGTTGTGGGTCTGTTGGTCCATCACAGGATGGCTCTGAGCCATTAATGTGTGTAGGAGAAAGGAAGAAGAGATTAGGGAGAAAGATCCCCATGTCCAGGTGACATGACAAGGGGAGCTTTGAGGATGCTGTTTCTTGATTTGAAATCTCCTAGAGCTGCCCAGCTCAGGGCAAGTGCCAGGATATAACTTTACATTTCATTCAAAAAATTCAAAGTAAATTGGCTAGATGCCAAGCACTGTAAGACATGTCTGATTTTGTTGCTTTATTTTCAGCAGAGGCCAGTTCTGGATGTATTTTAGGAGCCTGCCTAAGATCATTTGGTGCATACAACAGAGCAAAGTCTCTCCCTGGTCCCCAGCTGAGGATCCTTTTGTGCTCTGAAGCATGAAAACTGATAGCGTCTTACAGCATTTTAGGATATATTTACTCAGTACTATGTAAGGTAACCGGTTTAGCCTTGAACAAGTGAAGTCAGTCGCTAGAAACAGCACATCTGATGTAGCACAGGGCTCTGCTCGGTTGCTTAACCTCACCAAGAGCACATTGCCGTAGGCTGAGGGTAGGGTTCCACTGGCACTGTTACTGAGCTGCTAATTTAGTCCTGTTCCTCTGCAGACGTACGGTCAGGAGCTGAGATTTCTCTCCAACCTAACCAATTTTAAGGCTTAGGGAGTCCAAGCTTACGCATAGAGCTCAAAGATCTCATATATGCTCTGCACAAAGCCAACGCAGGGAATGTTTTATTGTTGGTTGGTGGTGGCGTTTAGTTTTTTAATGAGGTGAACAGTCTTCATACTTAGAGGAAATTTTTAATTCGTTTGATTAGACTTTATTTCTGCATTGATTTGTATTGTACTTTCATTGTGTGCTTGGACTTCTTATCTCCAAAAGGCCAATTATCCGGTCAGGGTCAAATGAACCGTATCACCATCTGCATTTCTTAGGTGTGTTTCATATTTCTGCCCATTCTTCACTGCTTTTCCTGGACTAACACAAACTGATGTACAAGGGTTCTTAATGTAAAAAAACAGGGTGCCATGCCTTTTTTTTGCTGCTACAGCTCAGCTGGAGGAGTAGTTATCTTTCCAAAGCACGTGTGGGAGTTTTGTGCCCACCTGCCTGTCATAGCATCAGGAAATGAGTCCAAAAAGCATGAAGAACGGGCTGATGATCCATCTAGCTGCGTAACCTGCCTCTAGCACCACTGCAGGTGGTCACACCGAGTCTGCATAGGGTGGTTGGTTTTATCGCACAGCAGAGATTCTTCCGCGTTCCCAGCTGAAGCATGAAAGTTAACATTGCCTTGTGACTTGTATATAGGCTCTGAAAACACTTGTTGCTGCTGATTTTACTCATAGAAGCGCCTAACCATCTTTTAAAACTCACAATCCATTAGCATCAAATCCATTAGCATCAAATAATATTCTAAGAAAGCAATCCTGTTGCAGTTCCCAAAGCAAAATCACAGGTATTTATTCGCTTTGATGGTGAGTGTAACCTGTGTATAATTAACATGTGTAGTGGCTAGGGAAGAATTTGATGTCGTAATTTCCTTTAATTTAGTAGCATGTACATGCGTATTTAGCAGCGTGCCCCTGGTACTCCAACAATTAGCTAATTCACCTGCCTGGCACGAAGGACAGAAAGCAACTGGTTGTGATTGCAATAAATAAAAACATCCCGCTGCTTCTGCTCAAAATTTGAGCACAATTTGCTTTCATGTCTGAATTGTGCATACAAGGGAATACTGATGTGATATGACAAACTGTTGCTTGACATCTTACATTTCTAGAATTGCTTTAGCACCTGAGGATACCATAGTCTTTTAAAAGTGTCTCCTATTTGTGTGTCATTATAACCAACCATACGGAAAAGATAACGAGATATTAACGGTGGCACCAGAATGATGTCATCCTCTTAGCTTTACAAATGTCATGGCTTGCCACTTTAGGAAAAATTATAGTGAAATTACCATCCTGGAAACAGTCCTAAATTATAGTAGTAGTGGCAGGTTTGTATTATGAGTAAAATGAACTTGAAAATGTTCTTACTCCCTACTTGCAGGCAGTAGGTTTGGCAACAGACCTCTTTAAATCACGATGCAAAAGGAGGTGCCGTTGTGCTACTTGGTTGTTTCCTGGACTATGTAGTTGTGAAGAGAACAACATATAAGTAGTCTCAGATGATTTACAGATGATATTTTAGTTAATGAGCTTTTATGAAAAAACTACCACTTTGGTACTATTTTACCCATGACAAATGTGCAATTTGTTTATTAATTTACTTACAGTGTGGTATTATTCCAGGTCTGTCGAGGGATTGTGCCTTATTATTTTTGATAAATACTCACCAGCCGACAGTCTGTGTGTCAGAGAGGACTTAGAGTGTGAACAAAGGAGATACATTCCTCATGGCAGAACAGATGTGTAATGTGAGTTCTCAAGATTGCATACAGAATCTGTGACAGAGCTGGGAGGTAAAAACCTGAGGCTCAGGCCACTGCATTAAGCATGAAACAGTACTTTTTTCTTAGCTTATGGATACTGCCAAGAATCTGTTGTTGCTTTTGGTACCTATTGCTTCAGTTAGAATTCTCAGAATCATAGAATGGTTTGGGTTGGAAGGGACCNCTTGATTTATCTTTTCCAAAAAGTCCCCTTGAGGGCAACTGCTCCACTAACTCATCTGCAAAAGGATGTGTATACTTTTGAGATATTTTCTCTATTTCTGTCAAAAATAAGCGTACAGGTATAAAAAGCTGTTGTGTCTCTTGCCAGACATCTCCATGCTGCGCAGAGGAGCACAGAGAAGAATTCATCAGCTGTCCAGGGCTCTGCCGGCACATCTCTGTGCCCCTCCTAGTGACCAAGCTATTTGTGTCCATCTCCCAGACCAACTGCTGCTTGCCTTTTGGGTTAGAAACCTTCCAAAACAAGGGACCATGCTCTCTGCAGGCCCTTCTGCAATTCCCACAGGGCAGGACACATTCCAGCTCTGTCCCATCCCAGGTGGAAAGAGGAGCTAGTCTGAAGTGCATGTGCAGGAGACAGAAAGGGTTATGAGAAGTGGGATCCTGTGTTACAGAGGAGCAACTATTTGGCTGTCATGCTGTTCCTGCGTATTTCTGTAAGTGTTTTGGAGCTGTGGCTAAACATTATTTCAAAAAGGGAGTTAATTGCACATATGTTTTAAACTCAGCTGACCATTTTTTGCTGGATTCATATACACAAGCTTTACTGACCTGAAAGAGGGTGTGTGTACCTACAAGGCTTTGTTTTATCTCTTCTTTCATTTAAGTCATTCCAATAAAAGATATTCTTTTTCTCTACAATGACTCCCATGACAACAAAACCCGGACCTAACTAGAATGCCACATCAGGTGTACCTGGCATCTTCACACGTAGAAGTTGCTGTCTGCTCCATACCTCCCCATTTGTTTTGGAGAATTGGGAAGAGAGGAGCAGGCGTGCAAAGGGCTTGAAGCTCAGGAGCACACCGTGCCCGCGTGCCATTTGCTTATGTGTTCCCTGGAAACCTGAAAACCACCTCCACCTTTTGCCAGGAACAGAGCCCTTCATTCATAAGAAATGCCCCCCAGCTAAAAGAGCAGCCTCATGCCCACACCTCGTGCATCCAAAAGAAAATAGCACAGGCAGAGGCAAATCCCACAGAGGCTTTGGGACAGCTTCTGTTAATTATATGTGAGGAGAATTTCATCTTTGCTCCTTTTTTTATTTATTTATCTGGATTTTTATCCTCCCTTGCTGGGTGAGCCCTCAAAGTGCAGTGTTGTGCACAGATACACTAGCTGGAAAGCCAGCACAGGTCCCAGAAGAGATACAGCTGTTAGAAAGGTTGTGCCCAAGCTCGAATCTGGGGTAATTAGCAGAAACATTGCCGCTCTCATCTGATTCCTTTATTTTGGGGCTGGAGTTGCAATCCCACAGTTGTGACTGCATCTGGTGTTATAGAGGCTTGTCAGGCACTTGGGAACTTGTGCACTGTCCTGTGTTGCATCGTGCGATGGAGATTTAAGTACCATAGATGGGTGCTTAAATGTGGGAGGAAGACTTTGGCGTGCTAAATTCATTCATTCCCCTGAATAAATTCATTGCCAGTCACCTTTCAGTTGTCTGGGGAAGGAAGAGGGATGCGTGGCAAATAAAATCAGTAAAGAAAATCCTGTATTATATGTGTAATAATAAAATGTATGCACATAGGTTGAAATTTTTGTGAAATTCATGGCGTCTTTAGAAGCAAGGGGCAACACAGAGCCCAGAGAGGTGGCACACGCATCTGCCTGTCAGTGCAGGCAGCGCTGGGGAAGGTGAGCTCTGGCTAATCCACCACCCAAACAAACAGGAGTTGGCTGTGTTGCGACAAGTTCAGAGATCCTGATGGCCCAAACTGAACTGAATTGATGGTGATTTTTCTTTTTTCTTCCTTTTTTTCTCCTCCTCAGGTAGAAGAAAGCTACTCTGGTGGCAGCCCTTCAAAAGGCCTTTTCTCAAAAGGACTCCAGAACCGACCTTCCAGTCCTGTTTCTGCCCCTGTGAGATCCAAACATAGCCCTGGCTCACCCAAAACAGTGTTCCCCTTCCCCTACCAGGAGTCTCCCCCACGCTCCCCACGCCGAATGAGCTTCAGTGGGATCTTCAGGTCCTCCTCCAAAGAGTCCTCCCCCAATTCTAACCCGTCTACCTCTCCTGGGGGCATCAAGTTTTTCTCCAGATCAAGAAAAAGTAAGAAATTGCTCATGTTATTTCAGGAAGATACACGGTACCTCTGGGCTTGGCCCATTCTTTACCTGCGGTAGTGAAGTAAGTGCAGATGAGGCATGTGCTAATTGTTCGTTATCTCTTTCACTGACCATGTGTTTTGGGTTTCTGACATGCTGGCCGTTAGGGCCTGACCTCTGCAGGGCCACGGACACCTGTACAAGGCCAAGGAGGGAAATCATGCTCCAAAGCTTTGCTTAGAAATCCCACGTCTACATTAGTGGGAGTTTTCTGGGTGGTTTCACCAAGGCTGGTTGGCTGTCGTGGGGTTTGTGGTGGAGGTGGGCACAGAGAGGATGTCATCTCGGAAGCTGAGGGAGACTCGTTTTTGTAGACTCCATAGAGCATTTCAGCTGGCTTTTTAAATTGTTGTTTCTTTGCCCTGTTGTAGGAAGGGAAAGAGACCTTTACTGGACAGAAGTAAATGATATGTGTTCCCAATCAAATGACCATTAAGGGACTGTTTGAGCTCCTCCAAGAGAATACGAAAGGCATCGTAGACCTGAGAGCACTTTTCTGCTTTATATCTGGCACAAATTTTACCTCTTCAGCAGGCTAACACACAATTAAGACTCAGAAATGAACAAGATTGAGAAAAGGATTTAATTTTAAAACTTTCTTGCTGAATAAAGGCTCCCAGTGCTGGTCTACAAACCAAACTTGGTCTGCCCAAGGGGTTGGTGACTGTAGGAAGGGGATAGTTACAGGTGAAATGTACAGAGGAATAATATCTTGGGGGTGCTGGATTGTCAGACCACAGCAAGTTTTCCTTCTGTGAACAGAAGAAATAACTCAATGATAAATTGTTGTTAAATCTTTTGTGACAATGTAGTTATAGAATTAGTGATGCATATACCTACGTTTGCCTATATGTTTCCTGCAATGTATTGATAGCTTTCAATGACTTTTAAATAGTATAGAGGGACCTTCTTGTTTTTTTCTTCATCAGAATTTCCCTTTAAAATGTTGATTTTAATCAGAACAAGTAATTTCATAGTGACTTTTGTGCACAAGAACGCAGCTATACAAACCCATATAGGATTTTTCTTTATCAGAAGTTCTGCTGCAGCTTAACTGAAATGACATCTTTTCCAGTCCTTGCCTCTCTCTAAAACACCTTCAAGAGACTGAAAGTAGGAGAGTCATTGTTTCTGAAGGACTCCAAGTAGACTGCACGCATCATTTGTATTCAAGGACATTTCTTCTTCTCTGCTTAAAGTTCAAGTATGCTTTTTATGCTCCCCTCTTTTTCAAGCCTCACAGTAAAGTCCATTTAGGTCCAGGGGTTTAAATATTGCATAGGCAATACACAGCTGATTGAGTATGCAAAGAAGGGCTTGCTGCTGCTTGAATAACAGCAATATACACTGCATAGCAAAGCCATCTCGGGACTTTTTAAGCAAGTTATCCAAGCAAATAGCACTGTTTAAGTCCTAGCTAGGTACAACAGAATATTAAATAGAGGAATCTTCCAGTAGTCAGCAAAATCCTTTTGATAAGGTCACATCACTGTCACAAGAACAGGCTTGGAACGTGGCCACGCTATTTTTGAGCTAACAGAAGATACCCATGACCCTGCTGCTCCAGAGGGGGTTGCAGGAATTGTGCTGGGCTTGGGTGTTCGTGGTCTTTTTTTTTTCAGGCAGGAGGGACAGCCTCTTGGAAAGGGCATGATGGTTAAAATCGGTGTTTAAACTCATAACTCTTCCCATTCTGCAGGTTTTTGCAAAACAGAACATTTTTTACCAGGTGCTTTCACCTTGTTTAGCTCTCTTACAGAGAAACTAATGCAGATACATACCCTTCACTACCACGTTAAAGTAGATTTTATTCAGAATGTGCTAAACAGGGATTGGTAATGAATTATACTCTTAGAGTTTACTATATTTAATTAAAATTTTATTGAATTCTATTTAACAAAACTTTTTCAGGACTTCAGGAAATGTATGGGTTAGCATTTCTGTTGTATTTTGTAGTTTTTCACATGCAAAACTTCTGCATTCTGCTACTTTGCAAATAAAAAAAAAAACCCTATGTGTTACCAAACACTAAGTTAATTTGTTACATCCCACTCAAAACAAAGTCTCTGTGGCTTCAACAGCATTTCCTGAGTGACAAGACTTCTCAGAGACTCCTCAGAGCAGATATCTCAGACCTTTGCACAGACATTGTGCTGAAAAGCTCTGAGAAAAGCTAAACCAGCACGTTTCTGAAGGTGCATAAATGCTTCACTGCTCAAAATTGCCACAGCCTACGTGATTAAAATCCCATTTTCCCAAGCAGCTGGGGATACCTCCATTAAAAGTGAATGCAACTTAGGTTGCTTCATGAGTTCTGAACCTGTGAGTGCATTGAAGTCAGATGGACTTGCTGTGCTTGCTTGCCTTTACAATAAGGGTTCATACTATTAAAATGAAAATTAACTTTGCTCCTTGCACTAGGAGGAGCATCACCAGCAGGTCAAGGGAGGTCTTCCTCTCCCTCTGCTCAGCGCTGGTGAGACACATCTGCAGTGCTGAGTCCAGTTCTGGGCTCCCCGGTACAAGAGAGACAGGGACATACTGGTCCAGCGAAGGGCTGCTGTGTCAGCGTCTGGGACACGTGGTGTGGGGGAAGTAGACGGAGGAGAAACCCTTTTTGCTCTCTCCAGTTACCTGATGGGGTTATGGAGAAGGCAGTGCCGGGCATCTCAGGGATGCCCAACGAAAGGGCGGGAGGCAGCTCGGGCAGCTCCAGGCAGGTGTGAAAAAAAACGTTCTTGATGGAGGTGACATAGCATTGGAATGGGGACCCAGAGGGGCTGTGAAATTGCTGCCCTTGCAGATTTTAATAAGTCAACTGGGCAAGGGTCTGAGCACCCCAACTTAAAGTTGAAGCCCTGCTTTGAGGAGAGGTAGGACCAGAGACCTCCAGAGGTCCCCCCAGCCTTGGCTCTTCTGGGAAACTCTTCAGTGGAGCCTCCCCTTTGGGTTTATAGCAAATCTGTATTTTATCCAGGCAATCTGCAATTAAGAAAAAGCGCCAGGTAAAGTTCACAGGGTTTGGGTTTTTTTTTTTGTCCCCCAGTTTACCTGAAATGAGTCTGAGCTGCGCTACTCTCCCAATCAACACAGAGCAGTACGTGGGGGAAGTATATGCAGTCTTTGTTTTAAATAACATACCCCGTCTTCCCTCCACTTCCTCCTCCCACGCATTGTTCAAAACACAGATGAACCTGTTACTCTGCGTATTCCTTGTTTTTCTTGGAAGCAACTTCTTCCTAGCTTGTTTTCATTTTAAAAGCTACGTGTGGTATTTGCAGTGCTTGCTTTCCCATGTAGTTCTCTTTTCCCAGCTAAATTATTTTGCCTTTTGAATATGTGCAATTTAGGAAGGGTATTGATGGTTAGGGTAAGACGATATTAAAACAGAAAGTGATTTGCAGACATGAGGCTTAAAACATTTTCCACTTAAGGCTGGGAGTTTGAAGCTCTTGCTCATCTTTAATACTGTATCACTTGTTTTGGCAATAGCCAAAAGTTCATCTTTGTGTCTTTTGCCTTTGGTTACCCCGGTTCAGCATCTGGTCATAACCCCACGTCTCTGATCTGACAAAAGATTTGCCTTGAAAGGAAAAACACCTTCCCACAATGTGTACTTGGCTGCCAGCCACATCAGGTATTTCGTAAGTACAGCTTTGAAACAGTAAACTGCAAGCTGGGGCTTCACGTCCAGCGTCCCACCTCTGAAAAAGCAACAAATCCACCCTGGGCCCCTGCTGGCAGAGGCTCTACAGGGACTTTTTTGGGGTAAGGTGTGTGCTTGGCCACCGGTGCAGCCCCTTTGGTTCGGGAAGTTCCCCACAGAAAAGTCCAAGACTTTGTGTGTTAGGTTTCTGTACAAGTGCTTTGAAATTTAATTCTCATCTTTTAAATTTCTTTTTGTCTGAGAATTTCTTTACACAGCCTTGTTAGACCGTAATTGAAAAGTGAATATGGATTTGGGGTGAATTAAGCTTGGCTTTGAGGTAGTGCAGATGACTTTCTAATGCACATTATGAAGTTTGGTAGATGCACTGCCCACCTTACACCTCCTAAAGCCAGGCAACTTCTGCAAGCCAAGACTTGGCTCTCTGAGATGTGGAGCTCAGTACCTGGTTTTACCCATCAGCATGGGCACGTGAACAGCCGTGGAACATTGAGCAATTGCATTTTAATTATTTGTAGGCAACAGGATATGAAAAATTGAGTAAATTGGAGTGATCTGTAGCTAGCAGGAAGCTTCTACAGAGCTGACACTGATTTCCTAGATGTTTTTCAGGGACAACAGGAACAAATGATGAATGAAGAGGTGCAAGTTGAAGTTTGAGGTGCTGTGAAAAGTGACTTCAAAATTGGCGTTGTAGAACTGCTTCCTAGTTTGTCTTAGGTTTGCTCTCATGAACTGCTCTCATGAGGAACAACTTGGGACCTGATGCTCTAAGACATTATTGTCTTGGCTGCGATGGAGTGCATTTCTCTTACGTGCCAGTTTGCGTGAGCAGGTGTAATGCTAAGAGAAAGAAGTGGCACAAATTTGTTCTCAGTAAAGCAAACTGAGGTGATCCAAAATAAACGTGGGAGGATGACCTACACTGAGGGAAAACACAATTCAGATTACACTTTACCATGGTCTTGCATGAGCTCTCCTTTCAGGGCCAATACATATACAAAGAAGTGAGGAGAGCTGTATTTTACTGAGTGGAAATTAGGGAGCTACCCCTGCAGATAGACTAAAATCAAGTGCCCTGAATATTTTATTAAAAGTAGATGGTTGTATGAAATTTAAGTCATTAAAATATAGTTTTTTCCATGGAACCAACTTCCCCATTTGAAGGACAGCAGGGCATTTTCCAGTCCTGCTTCCCCTTCCAAAACCATCAGTTCAAGTAACAGCAATGCTCATGACACATTGATGGTGCTGCCAGTTTTAACAGCAATGGAAATCAATTAAAAAGTCTTTATTGACCTAAAGCTTAGAGTTGTGGTGGATGGGATCAAAAGATAAATTTAGCTCAGAATTAAAGATTGTTTGCAGAACTTTGAGTCAAAAATTAGGCAACTTTAAAACACCTTGAAGCTGGTGGTCAGATTTGAATCACAGTGTTTTTGCTCTATATTTGAGGAAGGAAATATTTTTCAATGTAAAGTTTTAATTTTCTGCCTTCTCAGTATTTCTTCTCCTTCTGAAATTCAGTAGTATTAACCATGGTGCCTAAAATAATCCGTAAGGAGGACTCCTGGTGCTCCAGATAGTATATTTTCAGAAGAATGTGAGATGCAATACAGAAAGGTTGACATATATTATTCATTCTAATATTTTATTTTCTTGGAGAACATTTGGTGGTTAGACTATGCCCTCTGTAAGAAAAGCTTATGACTGTACTAGTTTTTACCCATAGATGGAGCAAGTAGCTCTCCTTTCCAATACCTCAGGGAAGAGATGGGGAACTTTGCAGGGTTTCATGTTGCCACGTTCAGCCCGGCTCCCTTGAAGGCCTCCTGACTGTGGCTGATCAGTGCTAAGGCTTTTCTTCAAGCTTTAAACTGAAATTAATTTCCCCTCACATTTTAATATGCATTCATGGCGTTTAGGTAACAACTTGCAGTGAAGTGGGGTTTAGTCTGAGACAGGCTGTGGTGGAGGGTCGGCAGCCGGGTGCAGGCATTTCATGTACCGTTGGCTCAAGCTATTTCCTACCGTTACTCTTTAGGAATACCTTCCCACAACACTCGGCACCGTGTGATGGGCTGTCCTCCCTCGTGCCAGCTGCTGGAGTCTGTATTTGGATTTTTCTTGGCTAAATCAATAAATTTGTCCCATGGCCTTGGACTTTCCCAGCCTTTGGACAACAACTGTAGAGAACCATCAGTTATAACCTGCATCAGGATGCTGGATAGCTGAGGCCACTTTCATCTGCAGTTTTTTATCCATGCTCACAGTTCCTCTGCCTTCTGAATAGGCAAGCAAGTAGGCTGCTGGAAGGAAAGGCCATGGGGCAGCTTTGATTTGTGGCTGTGACCTACACTCACCATGTAGGACAAGGGGAGCAGGTTGTGGAAGGACAAGGCTGCTTGATCCAGTTGCACCTTGGGAGGGTGGTGTAGGCTCTTCCACCATCATCCCATAAAACTGGGGAAAGGAGCAGAGCCATTTGTCTTGCTTTTTTTTGCCAGTGCTGCTGCGCAAAACCATCTAATCGTCATTTTTCAAGCTTGCTTTGCATGCAGAGGCAGACAGGGGGACTGGCACTGTTCATTTTGGTCTTGTCTACACTAGAAAAATGACTTTTTGCAGACAGCATGTGTCAGCACGTCTGTATCCGACCTGGTGCCGCACACAGCTTTGCATGGCCAAAGACTAGCACTGTTTCTCCTGCCAGTTACTGACATCTGCTATCAGTAGCAGATGATTTTTCTGGTTAAAATGTGCCCATGGTGATTGGTCTTAGTTTATTTGGAGATACTTCTCAATGTGCTTCCCATTTCACCTTAGTTTCCCATGGTCAGTGTCATCTTCATCGCTGGAGTGCATCCAGTGTTCTTTTATATTCTGTACCACACTTTCTAGCCCAAGACAGATTTTTCAGACTGTCTTCAAATAAATTGCTAATGATTTAGCAATTAGATGCAATGATGAAAAAAAAAAAAAGGAAGTTTTTCAGTGTCTAACTTTCATCTGTAGGGTATGGGACAGACCTGTGACCAGATTCATTCCCATCTTCCATCTCTTTCCTGAGGTTTGAACTGTGGAAGATGCTATAAATGATCAGACTTTTAAATAACGACTGAGTTATTATTTCTTGTGATGTGTAGACAAGACTTCAGTTTTATATTTGCTCTTTTAGAGACTGCTGCTGGCATGCAGGGGAAACAGAAACTACAGTGTGAACATCTCCGAAGATTGATGAACCCTAGTGGCCTTTCACTGCTTGTCTTCTTTGTGTCCTTTGATGAGAGAGGTCTGCAGGACAGTGCTCATATGTGTGGGTGAATTTGTTCCCCCACAGGTAGTGATGTTAGCAACAGCAAAGCTAAAGAGGGAGTTTTGAAGTCTCAGGCTGCCTAATCACAGGAAACCATTTGGAAATAAGTTGTGGAGGATTTTTATGTGGTTGTGGGTTGTTGTTTTTTGTTTTTTTTTAACTATCTGTAATTTAAGAATTCAGCAATACATGTAGGAGCAGATTTTCAAATATATTTATGTATCTATTTTCCATTTAGATCAATCATTTCAGAATTTGGTCTCTAAGCAAGTATTTGATTATAAGTTCTGGAGAAATCCTGTTTATTTTAGTAGGTTTGTCCTCCCATTGAATGCTAAGTACATTGCTTTATCTGAATCATAGTGAATGCTTGTCATGATCTCATTGAAAATGCATTGTGTGTCCAAGCTCTTTTGATATGTGGTTAGAGTATGAAGTATTATTAATCACTTCAGGTATCAGATCCAAGGTTTACAGATACCATGGGTTCTTGGCTTCTTAGATAAAAGCCATAAAAATGCCTCAAAAATGAGCTGAATAAAAGTGATAAATGTTGAACCAATCAGTTTTCTGATCTGGAAAAATATGGAATGAAAGAACCTGGTCACAAGGCAGAAAAATGCATAGTTTGGGGAATAGAGTATGTGTAGCAGAGTAAGTCAAGGACAGTTAAATCCCAGGCTTGGTCTAGCAGCTAAGTAGCTCTTATGACCCTTGTTGGGTCAGTGTGAGTTTTGACTGAGCTTGGATTGAATGAAAACTCTGATTTTAAAAAGAAAATGAAAACCATAATAATGATGGTGAAGTGCTGTGCATTGTGACAGTCAGTAGGGTGAGGCTGTTGGTCACTTTTGTGTCTCGGTTTATGGGCTTTGTGGAAATGAGCCTTTGCTTTATGCAGCCTTTGGGGCAATGAAAGCATCTTGAAGGAGAGCCCTGGTGAAAACCAGTGATTAGACTGAGAGGGTTTTAAAGACTTCACATGGACTGTGCTACTTGCCTGCATGGATTACTAGATTTGTTCCCTGGTTACACTTGTCTATTTTGTTTTCCCATTGACCATAAAGCCAACTGAAGATAACATTCCCATTTGTATGGGAAGTAAGCACAGGCAGACACCGCAGTCTCACAGCTGAGCTGGTATGAACCATCACATGAGCTTCCAGCATCTACTTTAGCACCACGTCACTTCCAGCAGTCACTGGCAGAGTCATTACTTGGGCAAGGAGAGTCTGTAGCATCCATTTGGATTCGGTCAGGGGTTGGAGCACCTTTACAGGAACTTGTGTAGTGGTCATCCAACTGTGGAGTCATCGTTGGCCCATTTGAACTACACAGCAAATTTAAATGCAGGTTGGTTGTTACTGGGACAAGGAGATGTGGAAAAGCAAAGAAAATATCTTCTAGTATAAAGCTCTGCATGGTGCCAGGTTTAGGATTTTTTTCCACATTGTCACACTAAGTCAAATAAATCTCACTCTGAATTAGGAGATCTAGCAAGAAGCTGTTTTGTACTTGCAGTTTGACAGAGGTGAAAGGGCTGTGGAAATGGCGTAATACCAGCGTTATGTTAACGTCACTGATCTGACTAATTCCTAGACTTCTGAATCCGTGTAGTGGAGCTAAGTCTTTCCATGCTGCTCTCTATTTGACTAACGTAAGCTCATGTTTCCTTTGAGCAAAGCAAAGGAGAACAGAGATGCCACTTTTTAAAATTAATTGGTTTAGGATTTTCTAGCCTACTGAGTTAATTGATTTGAGTTTTATTGTGCTTAACATAACGAAAGCATCAACTGAGGAGGCTAGAAGTCATGTTCTTAGTTAAAAAGAGGACAGGCAAGGGCTTCTACTGATGTCAGAAAATGGGTCTTGGGTCTGATTTTTGGAGACTGACCTATGAATGGTTCCCATCCATCAGAGCCTTTAAAGAAATTTATTTGATAATGTGTATCAGGAGCCACTAACTGTTATTGCAGATGCTCTGATAATCCAGCAAAATTTCTGACAAGCTTCCCTGGCACAGCGTGGGACATACTGAATGAAGGACGACACCAGGCAAAGGACCCTATTCAGGTTCACAAAAGCATTTGATTGCTCACAGGCACACACAGCCATGTTAGCTCGAGCTCCACGCTCCCCAAAGTTTGCACCAGTTTTGGATTTGCAGGATGGGAGCTGTAAAATGCTCAGAAACCCCGTCTGTGCTGAGCCAGGCAGTGTATGAAATGGTTTGTGCTGCTGCGTGGGTGCGTGTGGATGCTCTGCAAAGGGAAGTGCAAAGGATGGGGCAGCAAGGTGAGGATTCATGGTAGGTACAGTATGAAGCTGTGGTAAGCAAAAATGTTGTAGTGAATGTAATTTTGAGAGTAATGTCCCAAATAGAGACCTTTCTGAAGGGAAGACTGCAGTCTGTAGAGTCACCTGTACACTACTGGCAGTAACCTGTAACTGATACTCTCCCCAGATTGCTTTCTCTTCGGTCTACTTTCTGGACGTTAGAATTTGTTATACAGCTAAACAGCTACACCAGTGTATCTACACAGCATTGCTGGAAAGATCCAGGTGTCAGGAACTAACTGATTTATGGCAATCCTAAAACTAGCGGTGTTGGTTGGCAAATGGCAAACCTGAAGCCAGCAGTGAGCTTACAAAGGTCGCTGTGCCTGGGGTCTCTAGGATGGATCAATACACTTAATCGTCCTCCCTTCCCACCACAGATGGCTGGTTCTAGCTTGGGGCACTAAGTGTGTAAGGAAATCTAAATTTTCTCATTTCGGCTTTAAAACAAAACAATGTGTTGTGGATTGTTTGGGGGTTCGTTTATGGGGTTTTTGTAAAGAAATTATTTTATTTCTCTATAGGCTTTCTGCTGTTCCCTTTTCTGTCACAGCTCACCCAGTATTTCAAGATTTTTTTTCTATCTTTAAAAAATTCTTGCCTTAGATTATAGAAAGTATTAATCTGTGTGTACTTTATATGCAAAAGAAGTACTCAGAGTCTTTGATGATCAACCATCAAAACACCTCATTTTCTTAGTTAAATGATTTTGAAGCTTGCCTCGGGGTTCCTATAAGCACACTTTATTGGTAGGCAACTGCGGCAGTTTGCAATGAAGTTTTATTGTAGTTTGCTTCTTGCAGCATCTCCTGCTGCTTATGGCTCTCAGAGCCCAAAATGTAAGTGTAGCTTTGAAAGCCCCGTGTAGGTGTGTGACACAGGACTGCGGTGACAAGTGCGTGCGGGTAGCTACACCAGACAGTGCGGCACTGTGCGAGCCCACACAGCATCTCCCTGGGAGCTCCTCTACGATGGTGAAACATAGGTGCCCTCCTGTGGGCATCCCGCTGCTCCTCCTTGCTGGATGGAGAGGCTGGGATTGCCTTGCTTGCCGGGAGGTGCATTGGTTTAGGTTTTGAGCATGATGCTAAGGACCATTTAGTATCTTTTCTCTTTTTTATTTTTTTTTTCTTTCGTTCTAAACCCATTCAAACAGCTGGAGCTAGAAGCATCCCTTGCCCCAACATGTGTAACAGCAATAATTTCAGCAGTTGTTCAGGAAACCAACTTCTCCTCTTGTCATCCCAGGAGGGTTTGCCATTGCCCGCAGGTCAGGATATGGCCCTAAATATCCTGATAGACTTTTAATTGCATTGACAAATACATGGACCCTCATGCAATTAATTGCTGCGGGGGAAGGCATGTGAAAGTAAGCCGTTAATCTTGTTCTTCAACAAACACCGTTATTTGGGAATCCTGAGCGGTTTGTTTCAGGATCACTGTGAATGTATCTGCTTCATCGCCTGCCTGAACTGGGCAGAAGGTTTGGTGTCAGATTTGTTTGCTTAACCTCAGTATAAGGTTTCCATAGCTCTCCGTGTTCACGGTCTTTCCGTAGAGCTGTTTAATGGTGAGTGAACTGCACTTGGCAACCGGAGCTGTAACTCCAACAGGATGATGCTGTTTGCAGTTATGCAGTAGCTCCAATTCCTCTCGCACGCCGACGTGCCCCCCATAGCGCTGAGCAGCCAGAGGCCAAAACTGGCTTTAATCCATGCAAAATAAAAATCCACATCTAAACGCGACAATAGTCAAGACTTTCTGGAGAAGAGGCGAAAGAATTGCGCATGAGCTAATGTTTAATACTGAAATGAGAGTAGCTACAGGTGGCAAATAGTGCCCGTGTTATTTATTCTGTGTTTAGCATCTACGTTAAGTGTCTGCCTTCATGTTTCATGGAATCATAGAATCATATAATAGTCTGGGTTGGAAGGGACCTTTAAAGGTCATCTAGTCCAACCCCTGCAATGAGCAGAGACATCTTCAACTAGATCAGGTTGCTCAAAGCCCCGTCCAACCTGACCTTGAATGTTTCCATCTACAACCTCTCTGGGCGACCTGTAAAAAGTAGTTTGCTGCAGAAGTGATGAGTTTGACCATGTTAGGTGCACCTCGAAGGATTTCTGAAAGACAAGAAGCACGAACAGCAGCTGAAACATGGAGCCAGGTAATAAAAATGGGGTTTTGGCACAGGAGTCCTCAGCAGCAGCAGCAGCACTTGGTTGCAATGCAGCACTGGCCTAAACTTGTTCAGGAGAGCGAACCTCAAAAACAAATTGATGTGAACGTTTAGATGAGTGGTTAGCTGAGTTTTTTCATATTTTAGAAGAAAGTATGCTTCCTTCCAGCGAAGATAATTAAAATGTGGTTTCTGCCAATGTGAAGATCAAATTCTGCTCTATTATGTGTATTTAAACACATCTGATTTACTACATCTGACTTTCTCAGAGTGACACGGGAAGATTTGACCATTGGGCTCTGAACACAGTGGAATAATTTCCAGACTTCACTGGCTGAAGTTAAAAGTATAAATCCTTGTTGAGACACCTAAAGCAAGATTGACTTGGGTAAAAAAGGGACCTTCTTAACTAAAAAAAAAAAAAAAGAAAAAAGGAAGTATTTTGGCTAATTTCAGTAGTATTTGCTAGTCACCCCTATGAAGATGGTGAGCAATTAGGAATAGTTTCCTACATGGGGATCTAAGTTTTACTGTGTTGGGTTTTGTCCTTCAAAGCCAGAGGAAGGCCTCTACTTCTGATGCAATCAAAGGCACTCTCATTGACAAAAGCCTAATTATGACCCTTCCCTCCTTAAAAATGTAAATAATAAGTAATGAGGATTATAGCTGATCTGACATCTTGTATGTTCTCTGGCGTTCACAGAAAGCATTCAAGCAAATGGTGGGGATTAGCGCAAACCAGTTTGTACAGCTGTCTGGATTTTGTTGAATCAGAAGCCCAGTCTGCAGAAAAATATGTGGATTATCTGCAAATTCTTACTAGTGGTAAGGGAAGACGGGCAGGGATAGATGTTCTGGGTTTAGAGAAATGGTCAAAGCCATGGCTGTGGGGTAACAGATACAGGCTTCGTTGCAGTAGTTAGGAACATTTTTATTTTTTCCTAGATTTCTTTGTTGTAGAAACAAAGACTAAGAAAGAAACTGTGATTTAGAATTTTTCTTAATTACATTAATGTATTTAATTAATAACCATCACTTTGGTATTCCTTTGTGATGGGCTATAGTTCCTTTAAATTTGCTTAACAGAAGTGGATTTATGCGCTCACATTATCAAGACCATTGGGGTGAAGACTGTGTAAATGGAAAGCCAAAAAATATTACCATGTCTTATTTCTGCATGTTATGTGGAGCATGTCCATGTAACATAGTAGCACATATCCATGCAGTCAGACAAACTCTGAAAGACAAGATCCCCTCAGATTTGGGGTGGTGGTGGTGGGATGAGGTGGAGCCTCTGTACAAGGGAGATGTCATCAGGGCGGTTTCTGTCCCTGGGCCCATGGTGATGTTCTGCTTTTTCCTTTAATCACAGGGTTTAGGGGTGGTGAAGGGAGATGAAATCTCAGACGTTAAGCCCTAGCGAGGACTCAAGGATGATGGCTACTCTGGGATTGTCCCCTGCCTTGAAGATTGGTGCTGGAGGAGCAGGTGGCCATCACAGTGAAATTCAGAGTAAGGCGCCTTGTTACATGTGGCTGTGGCTGGGGGGAGAGGAGATCTGTGTGACTGCAGCCACCTCAGTCACCCAGGAGAGCTTGTGCAGCACTGGGGACACACACGTTAGAGGATAGGAGAAGTGAAAACCCTTGGGGAACTGGCCTTATGACAGCTTTTGCTCCATCTGCAGTTTCTTGGCATGGGTTTTCTTATTAAAGATGTCACTGCAATTAAATCGCATTGAAGTCAAACCAGCTGATGATGAGCACTGGTCAGAAGTCACACTGCTGTTAAACTGACCCATCATTTTGGGATGAGCTTTGAGGCAGAGTGTCTGGAGCTTGGTTTGAAATAGCTGGAAGCCACCGTGGCAATCACAGGAAGCCCCCGCAGCCTCTCCATTTAGAAAGCTGGGATATGAGTAGAGTGAACGTTGTTGATGGAGGAGCTCACAAAGCAGACAGCTGTCCTGCAGACCAGGAATCTTAAATCCACTGCATGCAGCTGCTTCCCTGGAGAGCCCAGCTACAAACCAAGAGTGGGAACGGACCTGCACCAGCTGTGCTGCACCTTCAGCCATAGTTTGGCTCTAGTTTAGCTGAGAGAGCCAAGAGAGAGTGTCCAGCTGTCCTGGGCTGGGGGTCTCGCCTGTGCTTCGCAAAGAGACTTGGAGAGCGTGATCCTCGGATTCACACCATCATTTTTATTGCATTTTGTATTTAAGAAGAGGCATGGAGTTGGGAGGAGGTGAGTTTTCCTCATGCACTTGTGCGTGTTCAATGTGAGCATCCTGGCACTCCTTCCATGCACCGGCTTTTACATCTTCAAACCTTCCAAGTGCTCTTACGGTTCCCAGCCACAAGAGGCTTGGGGAAGGCAACAGAAAAAGGCATCGCCGCTTCAAGCTCTGTCTGTCTTTTAACAGAGTCAATCGCTTTTCCATGTAAATTTTTTACCAGTGGTTAAATTGCGGGATTGGGAGTGCTATGACAGAAAGGTGTCTTCTACTCCCTACAGAGCTGTTGAAGCTGGCACAGTGTCCAAAATCTCATGCCTGCTGCTGCTGTGATGAGAAGAGAAACAGAATTATGCTGTATAGATGAACCTCCCATGTTCCCTGCTTTGTGGTTGGCATTGGTTGGAGGGAGTTACGAGGTCATGGTGCACGCTCTTGTCATGTTCAAGCTTTATTTACTTTCTTGAGGTGATGCTGACATGATGTTTAGTGTTACAATACCTGGATTTTTTTTGAAGGATTGATTGCAAAGAGCAGGAGAGTATGCTTTTGCTTCAGCATGGCTAAACCGAGTCATTCCCCAGTGCAGAAGGGCTCTGTGGGAATGAAGCACTGAAGTTGGGGATGGGATTGTTGAAAGAGAGAGTAGGCTGCTTGCGTATTCAAAGCCTGTGACATTATTAAGTAAATAAAACAAGTGGCACTAAAGAAAGAATCTGAACAGCACGTCATTTCCTTTGGAAAATAACCCAACAGGGTGATGAAATCTGCTGCTGCAGCGTGCCGGGATAACTGTGCATCATTCCTCACTAAGGAACCATGTCAGGGACCAGACTGGAAAAATGATCTGCAGTGGATTTTTTTTTTTTACTTCTCTGTCATCCAGCTGCCAGGAAGAATAGTTTTGTGCTGTATTTTGTATACGCACTTTGGTCCTGTTTCTGTTCTGCCTGAAGCTCTCTCTCAAGTCCTTCCAAATTCTTTACCATAAAAGATAATGAAACACTCAAGCACATCACTAAATGGCATCCAGAACTGTTTCTTCAAACACTAAGGCACAAGTCATATTGGGAGCAGGACAGCAGTAAGGGGAAAGACTGGGGAAAATCCTCTTCCATTTGGAGTAGCTGGATTTTTGCCATCAGTGAAACCTGGAATCCACCCACTGTAACAAAAAATTAGCAGTTACTTAATAATGCTCTTTTTTTCCCAAGACTCCGTGGATACCCACCAGTAATGATTTACTGTAAGCAGTCTATGAAAAGCAATGTTAAATCTTGCTGCCTTCTGCTTTGGAGGTCACGGGGAGACGGCTGAGGGAACCTCGGCAGTGGCACGTGCAAGGCATCAAATACTGTCATTGGGCCACGGTAAAGAAGGAGCCAAGTCTTAACCACATAAACAGATTCTCATATACTTTCCCCATGTTATTTTATAAAGTGCTTATATCACTGAAAAGATTAACCTTGGAAAAAGAAAGCTAGACAAATATTTTTACGGCTTCTTATTTATGGCTTTACTACGGTCGAGGAATTAGTTTGCGTTTTACAAAGCCAGAAGGTGGGGGAGGAGAGAGGAGGAGGGATCTGAATAAAGAGAGATATTTGCATGGGTCCCAGAATATTAAAGAAAAACTAAAATCCCAAGGAGTTACTGCTGTCAGATGCAGACATGCAGGCAAATCCTAGAGCGGGACTCAGTATCCAGGCAACGTCAACATTTTTTGTTAAGCTACTGCCAACACCGCTGACAGCTTTTGCCACTTTATGGTCACATTAAAAAAAGAAAATGCCTTACATCACTGAAGTTCTTAGAAATTAATTTCTCATCCGTCCAGCAGATGCGAGGCTCAGCAACGCGCAGCACTTGCACATCTTGCAAAAATTCAGAGGGAAAAAAACCTTTGATGAGTTCATAGCTGGGAAGGTGTGTGGTTCCTTGTTTCTCTCTAAACCCATTACTTCATTCCCCCCAAAGTTTCTTATCCTCTCCCTGGTACACAGACACTTGCTGTGCATTAGGGAATGGATCACATTTGATTAAGCTGTTCAGAAGCAACTTCTGCTGCTGCACTATAGGCTGCAGGATTAGAGGAGCCCGTTGCCATGCTAAGAAAGCCTCCACCTCTTCTTCCCTAGTTCTTTTTGCGTGGTTCAAAAGCCAAGTGGCTAAATGAGGCTAGAAACTTCATGAATATGCTACTAATGTTAATATATGAGGGAAAAAGCCCTTTCATTTGCAGTCTTACAGGGGTAAGGTGGGACAGATGGGTGCAGAATACGTACAGCCCAGTGGGCTCAGCACTGCGAGGCTGTAGGGACCATGCTGCAGGGTGGGTAAAGAAAGGACACCAGTTTGTCCACTTACTGAAATGCAGGTATTTTTGCTCAGGAAGTGTTAATACAGTGAAGCTGAACCTTTTCTTGGAGGTAAAAAGTTAAAACCCTATTGTTCTTCGCCATGGACCACCACAGGGAGCACTGAGCGCTGCCCGCGCACGGCTGCACATTTTGTGCTCTTGGAGCAAAAGCAAAAGCATCTCTCGCCTTGGGAAGTGCCCTGTGACAGCGACCAAGAAAAGGTTGGTAAGACACACAGAGCTTCTTGCTCATTAAGGTCAAGTAACACAAAAAAACAGTAAAATTGAAGATGTTTAGCTCACTGCTCGCTAAGTAGCTAAGCACATTAGGAGGAAATGCAGGGGAGCTGCTAAGCTGCAGAAAGTCCTTCAGACTCTGCTGGTGCCCCACGCCTTCCCTCCCACGCCCAATTTGTGCAGGCTGTGATGCAGGTTTCTGCAGGCAAGGAGGGAAGAGCCTGGGGCAGAAGCATCCCTCTCCACTCGCGGCTCCCCCAGAGCTTCATGCGTGACCCTGAACAGATCTTCTCCAGGTTTAGGTGAAGACTCATTCCTTACTATAGTTTAAGAGTGTGAATTTTGTGGTTGGTGACTGTACATAGGGAGGGCTGAGGGGTGCAGGGGGACTTTGAAGGGACTGATTGAGGCTGGTGATGCTGAGTCGAAGACCAACAGGACCTTCCTTCTCAGTGCTGGGCTCGATGCAGGAGTTCGTGTTACATCTTTTAACATGTGGTGCAGGGAAAAAAGAAAAAAAGGAAATTAACATAAAGACCTCTTGAGAAGCTCAATTTTGCTGACACTAAGAATGATTTTTGCTACTGAGATTGGTGGGAGTTTGATCTCTCGGGCTGGGGGTTGATGGTCTCCACCCTGCCCTTGCATTGCCCCACTCCAGCCAAGTCCTGAAGACATGGGGATTTTGCTGTTTGCCTTTGAACACATAGGTTTGTAATGGATGTAGGCAGCAAATAAACGGGAATGAAAGCCAGAAACCTGTAGTCATGGTAAATATCTACTTAATCTGCTGTAGGTCTTTGTTGTCTTTAAGATTTTTAATTATCTTTCTGGTTAATAGGGGTAGAAAAGGGATTGGTCTGAGCATGAGACTCTTGCAGTGCAGTAACACACAGCGTCTGAAGACGACTTTTCATCTGAAGCTCTGACAGAGATGATGAGTATCCATGGTTGTGCAGTGGCCCAGTAGCAGAGCTGAGAATAAACCCGAAGTCTCTAAACTCCTTATTCAGCCCCATTTCTGTGTTCATTCTTCCCCTCCTCTGCCCTATTGGTATTTTATTATGACTGGAAACAACCTACCTGATTTACAGGAGTATGTAGCTTGAAGCGATAATTTCTGATCATGTCTGTTAGCACAGAGGTTTAAATATTTTTTGCTCCAGTGACACACTTGCAAATAAGATGACTGTCAGACTTGCCAGGCCTTACTGCTAGCTGCCAAGGTGATGACGGAGTATTTTTTCCCCACAAATATGTATTAAGTAATAATAACAAAAGCATTCCGTCTGTAGTAATAATAACAAATCATTCAGTCTGTAATACTAATAGGTTTTTACAGGCTGTTTTAAGCAACCTCGATTCCAAGAGCCAGCATTTCACCAGGCTGCATTAGGGAAAGCTCATAGGACTCTGTTAGAAATGTGCCCCTGAAAACAGAGGCACCCCAGTGAAGGACTAAGGGTGCAGGATGCTTTTGGGGCAGACCAAGAAATTCAAGAGTTGGACTTTGTGCTACTGGATATGTCCAGAGCTCTGTAACCATAACACTGAGTTCCTGCTTTGATTCTTGATGTGGAATTTAAACTGATTAATGATGTTAGAGCTACTTGGTAGAGTGCTTTCTACTTTAAGCACTGAAGCCACTGCAAGATGCTGACCTTTGATAAGATTTGGGAATCTGATGGCACCGTACAACAATTTCTGGTCATCTGTGATACTAGTTTAGATAATTTTCAAATGACTTTACAAGCTACAGATAGTAGAGTGATTGGCCCAATGCATTGCTAAGCTAAGTCACCACTAAAAGAGGTTCCAGAAGTCTCTCCTCAATTTGAGGCTTGATGTGTTTTGAGGAAGTGAACAGGGAAGGATGCTGGCTGCAAATTAAGCGTTGGCCTGAGAACTGTGTTGAGCTGGCATGTGTCTGAGCACTGGTACCTGCCCTCTGATTCACAAGGGCATCCTAAAACCTAAATAACCAAGGAAATGTTGTGCAAGGAGTTACCGTGATGTTGTCTCTTCCCCACTCTGTCTCTCAGGCAGTCCCCCCAAGGACACAGTTGAGCCTTTTCAGTCTCCTCCTTTATCATTAGCTGTTGTGAAAAGGTTTCAGACTACTTTTTCTCCTGCCAGGTATTGTGTGTACAGACTGGCAGGGTTGGCTTTTCCAGGAATATTCTCCTACTGCCTTGTAGCTCCTAGGTTTCCAGCCCTTCTGTCTTCTAGGCATAAAGACTTAAAAAGCTTTCTCTAGTTCATGCCTGTGTTGATCCCAGCCAGCCCACTGAGATTTTTTGCACAATCCTAAATACAACAACTGAAAACTTTACAGTGCTTGGTGTTTTCACTTGTGCAGCGAATGAACTGGGAACTTTTTACCAGCCAAGCCATCCCACACAGTCCCTTGATTCACTCCCACCACAGTCTTGTGGCTCCTGCAGTTGCAGCAGCTTCCCAGCCAGATGCCATGGGAGTGTCAGATTTTTTTTTCCGAGTACCTGTCTGCCAGTTACATGAATTGGTAGAATCATCAAGAAATGGGAAATGTTAGGGCTTGGATGGTTTCTAGCTCATTGTAGACATTAAAACAATGCCAGTTCTCCCTTACGTGTCCACTGCCTCGGTCTTTGTCCCTTCTGTACCCTGGCAGATTGCTAAGGTACCTCTGTTACCATCTCAGTAAGCTGCAGGGTCTGTCTTTCTCACTGCTCTTTCATCTCTCTTAAAAAGTCAGTGAAGTTGCTTTTGCTAGTAAAATTGCTGTGTTTCACCCAGGTGCAAAAAATCTCAGCCCCTCCCCCCCTCACCCCCCAACCCGAAAACCAACCTGGAAAGTGAAACCAGAAAGATTTTAAATAATTTCTTTTCCAGACCTCATGTATGTGATAACAAATGTTTCCTCCTCTATACTCCCATCTGCTCTGGCAGATCTTCCATAATCTGGGTGACTAATTCTAGTAATCTCTTTGGAGCTGGGGCATGTGAGACAGCCACCTCCTGCCCACAGTGGTTTAATGCAGTGTGAACAATATGTCATGTTCTTGCAAAGGAAGGAGCGGAGCCATCAAGTTCAACAGACCTCCGTTTTGTTCTATTCCTCGCTGGCCTCGTGCCAGCCTGCTGCACGAGGACTTGTGGAAAGTCACTTTTTCCTGTGCAAAGAAGCTACAAACCATGGTACTTTCATCCCTTTTGCTGGAGATGAAAGGTGCTATATGAGATCTAGCTGGTGGTGGTTCCCAAAATGTTTACCTTGAGAACTTAACAGAGCTGGTTTGCCCGTTGTTCAATTATGACATTAAAGTATGCAATGTACTTGGGTTTATTCCTTTGCTTTCAAACAGTCATACTTCAGAATCGTTAATTTGTAGGAAAAATAAGGGTAGAAAATGAAAATAGAACTTGGGGGGAGTGGGGGGGAGTTTATGTGTTTGTTGTTTTTTTTAAATCCCTTGTATTGTTTCTTAGCTACCAGATGAAGGTCTACTGTGTTTGTTTGGGGTGACTTGACCAAATAGACTGAGGGAGCTGGCTGCAATGCAACAAAGCTGTGCAGGGAGTTGAATTTCAGTGCAGTCCCTGTCTGCACACGGTGGATTCTTCCCTTTCTATCGTAATCCTCTTGCTGGAGCAATCCCACTTGTAATGACAATGCAGTGTTGGGTGATCCTTTAGGAATTTCCCCTCTTGGCATTACGCCTGTGTTTAGTTCATTGGATTGAGATCCAGTCCTGTGCAGTGTCCTTAGTCATTCATGTAAACATACAGTTGGTGGCTTTATAATAAGTAGTTAAAGCCCTTCCTATGGATACCCTGGTTAGTCATCAGGATTTTGTGAGTTTTGAGTTTGATGAACAATTCAGCTCATGACTGGTCTAATTCTACAAGACCCTGCTTTCACTGTCAACAAAACAATGTTTGCAATAGTTCATGGAAAATGTCCATTCTGTGTAAACACCTGCATTATATACCCCTATAGGTAACCTGAACATAGGTCTCAGACTCTCCTGCACCATCAGAGCAGCTAAGAGCAGGAGAAGGACACGTATGCAAAGTCCTTCATCCCTGAGCTTTGGTAGACTCGAGGTTAGCATTTCATGGGGAATGGTTTGTTCCTTTGGAAGTAGCTGTTGTCTTGCGGCTGAACCAAAAGAGCTCCATCTTTCATCACTGAAGAACTTCATCAGTGAAGTTGCTGGAGCCAGGAATGAAAAAGACTTCTCAAGCATTAGCTAAGCATTTAGCTTTTCAAGGTGTAGTTCAATTTTCTCTTCAGTCAGCATTTCTGCATTGCCTCACATGTCTAATAGGATTCTGCTGACCACTGTCTCTTATTTTCTGTGTATAATATACATAGCGCATATGGCTTTATTATATCCACTGTGGTGTAGGAATGGGTCATGTGTGGGATGACTGCCAACCCCAACATTGCACTGTCAGCATTTTTTATTGTTAGGGAACACTTAAGATTATTTTCAACCAAAAATAGCAGATAATAATAAGACCGAGTAGGATGAAGGGTCTCTTTGTCATCTTATTTTGTGTGTAAGCAAATTCCTTGGCTTTAGCTGTCTGATGCATCTGCTCATTGTGGGGAGCAGAGGGATACAGAACTTGCAATTAGTTTCTCTCATCATCCCATCCAGATCTCAGGATGAAGGCATTGCTTCCAACGTGCATGTTGGTCACTAAAGTTGTATTTTATGATGACTGTACCAGTGTGAATGTTAAAACTGCAGTAAATTTGTGTGAAACTGGTTTACTGCTAATGCTCTTACAAGCTTCTGAATTGCCAATGCAGTGGCTATGGCTGTGCAACAAAGGGATGCTGGCTGGGTTTGTGTAGGGTTGACATCCGAGGACAGCTGAGGATTGGTGCAAACCATTGCTAATTTAGTGAGTTTTCGTCATCTCTCCAAATAAATCTCCTAAAGCAGAATCAGTGGAGGACTATTTCTGTGGAGTTGTGGTGCTCTGATTCTTAGTCTCTTGTATTATGGGATGTTCACAGTGTGACAGTGATATGAATTTCACTCTTCAGGTACTGTCCATCCCTAATGTATCACTTTATTGGAGTAATTTCTGACTTTATTCATTTGCCGTCATTCAGTTTGTGACCAATTCAATGCTGGCTGAAAGACTTTTTTTTTAATTTAAACTGAAAGGGCTATTTTGTTCAGCCCTACAATGCCCATTTCAACTTCAACATCATTGAATCTGTTCCAATCCTTCATGAGAAGTGAGGAAGCGGGAAAGAAAGGACAAGAAGAGGACAAAAAAGACATTTGTGATGTTCCAGTGAATCCTATCTCCTTCTCAAGGTTTTGTGGATGGATATGGTTGAAAGACTTGATAGAAGCAAGACGAAAGAGAAGCAAGTAGAGATGAGAAAAGCATAAGTGGAAAAATACTTCTAAGGAACTTTATTGCCTCTACTGTTTTGTTTTTTTGTTTTTTTTGTTTTGTTTTTTTTTTTAAGTTACTGCTGAGACGTTTTCCTTTAGCTGAGAACTTATTAAATTTTAGGAGTTGTGTTGTCACACCAGACATCCTGTACTTGCTGGATCAAATACTGTTTTGCTGTTTTGAGCACAGCCAGATTGTGGTGTATATAAGAACAGCTCCATTTTTCATGTTACGAACTGAAATTGCTAGAGAAGTGAGTGCTGGAAGCATATGTGCCACAGTTTATTAGTAGGATGTGGGGAAATGATAAAATTATCATTTGGATAGGATCATAGTCATCAGTCCCAACTTATCAGTCTTTTGGGGTAGGTGATTTGAGTCTGAAATACAGTGTTTTTCTTACTAGAAATCACTAATATGCCAACACGACCATCGCCATTACTCCTATTCCTGCTGGTTCATATTATAAGCTCTGGAAAGGTAGAATAGAAAAACATCACAAAGACACCAGGATGTAATTTATAAGTAATTTACCAAGAGTTCTGGGGAATCTAGTGTTCACCTTTGGGACCGCTAAAAAGAAGTAAAATTAAACTTTCAGATTTTTCAAAACCAATTTAGTGCCAGCCCAACAGCTTCAAATTTAAATCTTTCTTAATGCACAGTGAAAGCAGCATGAGGTAGTATAAAAAAAGGGGATAAAGACAAAAACTCATTACAATGAAACACTTGGTTATGATTATGGGAAGTAATTGAGCCCAGCTTGGAGTCATAAACTTGCAATTCTTTTATAGGGTGTGAGCTGGACTAGGACCAGATGGAGAAAGTGGTAGTTTGTATTTCCCTTTGAAAACACAGGCTTCATGCTCTGTTCAACCAGCCTGCAAATGGTGTTCAGGCCAAACGAGCTTTTTGTTATTGTGCATTGCATCACTTGTAGTCTTGAACGGGTTTGGTTTTGGTTTTTTTAGAGCAAAGATCTCTTTTACATATTTATTTGTGTGTTATTTTGAAATATTTTCCAAGTTTGCTATTTATATGAAATACGGTTGTGGATAAAACCAGTCTAGGTTGTAAGGCTTGTAAGCATGTCCCAGCACCACTGACAATGATAAAAAATGTTTAATTTTACCAACAGTAGTCTGCAGAATTGAGAAAAGAAATTTAGAAAAATTCCCATTTAGGGAAATTTTTAAGGAGGACAAGGCAGAGAAACGTGATCCATGTAGAAATGCAAACGTGATTCATGCTTTGCCCTTCTAAGGGTGGATCTGAACTTTACTTCTTTGAGTAATGGCAAAACCAGGGGGAATTTTTAACAAGGAAATTCTCAGCAACAAGGAAAGGGAAATACTTGGTTTTGCTGATTTGCAGTCTGAAGCCAACTGAAGCATTAATTGTCACTAGGGGGGGACACATATTCTTTTTAGCCTTCCTGTTTTATGCTAAATAAGCTCTTAAATTTGAAGGAAGAAAGTTGTTTTTTTTCCATTTTCACACTAGAATAAAACCTGATAGGACTAACTGGTCCCCATGGCCTGCCCTGCACTCTGCTGCTGCATTTGTACATGAGGTTAAATCTCCTATTAAAAAGGCAAACGAGGAAATGGTTCAAAATGGCAGCATTTAAAGTATTTTCACCATGGCACAGAATTTACAGTTCCACAAGATGGATGAATCAGTTTGTATTTCAAAACTCATACAGCTGGATCAAACACCCTGTGATGGCAGCACTGGCTTGGTGTGATGGCATTGATGGTGAGGAAAAGGACTTGGGGGTACTGGTGGATGAAAGGCTCAATAAGAGCCGGCAGTGTGTGCTTGCAGCCCAGAAAGCCAAGCGTGTCCTGGGCTGTATCAAAAGAAGTGTGAGCAGCAGGTCGAGGGAGGGGATTTTACCCCTCTACTGCACTCTTGTGAGACCCCACCTGCAGTACTGCATCCAGCTCTGGGGGCCCCAGTACAAGAAGGACATCGAACTGTTGGAGAGAGTCCAGAGGAGGCCACGAAGCTGATCAGAGGGCTGGAGCACCTCTGCTATGAGGACAGGCTGAGAGAGTTGGGATTGTTCAGCGTGGAGAAGAGGAGACTCCAGGGAGATCTAATTGCGGCCTTCCAGTACCTGAAGGAGGCCTACAGGATAGATGGAAAGCAACTGTTTATCAAGGACTGTAGTGACAGGACAAGGGGTAATGGGTTTTAACTGAAGGAGGGTTGATTTAGATTAGACATTAGAAAGAAATTCTTCCCTGTGAGGGTGGTGAGGCACTGGAACAGGTTGCCCAGAGAGGTTGTGGAGGCTCCATCCCTGGAAGTGTTTAAGACCATGTTGGATGGGGCTTTGGGCAGCCTGGTCTAGGGTGTTCCTGCCCATGGCAGGGGGGTTGGAACTAGATGATCTTTGAGGTCCCTTCCAACCCAAACCATTCTATGATTCTATGATTCTATGATTCTATGATTCTATGATTCTATCTGGAGACCAAATCCAAGCACTCAACCACCAATTCTACAGTGTAGAACAGAAGTTCACATTGCATCCAGAGAAAGGAAGATTTTTGTTATGTTTCTGCCTGAAGAATCATGTGAAATCACTGGGGGCGGGGAGGTACAAAAGGTGTTTTTATCCTGAGAGGTGGAGAACTGAAAAGCAAGTAGCACTGAGAAGAGGGAGCCCAGCCATGGATGGTCCTTTTTTGGGTTGGATTGCAGATGACTCTTGCTGTGAGACTTAGGTGGCTCTGTGAATTAGTGAGAAAAACAGCAGAAGGTTTTTCTACTTTGTGTGCTCCAGCTTCCCTTTTTTAAAAAAGAATGGGTGGTATCAGGGGTGGAAGGTTGGGATGATCAGGGGAGGACATTTCTGAGTGGGCTGGTCACACAGCTGATGGGATGAAGGTGAGAATTGGTGTAAGGGAGATCTCCAGGACATGAGGGTCTTTTTTAGCTCTAGAGCCTTTTTTGAGGCTCTCTTTTGGACTGGACATTAGGTCATCGAAGTAAAACTGTCAGAGAAACAGATGATTTGGGGCAAAGATGGTGGGGCTGGAGGCAAGTTCATGAGTTGTCAGCATAGAGATTGCTCTAAGGTCACGAAATTGCTCGGGTCTGGCCAGGTTAGCAGATAAGGCAGGACTGGGGAAGCATTTCACACATGCATGAGTGTTTGTTTGCTCCTTCCCCCCAAATAATCTTATTAAACTGTCCAGTTCTTGGTACCTCTCAGAGCAAGCCTGCCTATGGTGTTTGGAAGGGGATGGTGTTTGGAAGGGGATGCTGCTCAAGAAACATAATATGCTATAACTAATTTGGGAGAGTTTAAAGTAGCTTGACAAGAGTCCATTTCATGGTTGTTTAGAAGGGATTTGTGTTTTCAATCTCCAGAACATAGATGGCCCCAAAGGAGCTCTTTGAAGCCCAGCTTTTTATTATTAGTTTTATAAGATCCTTCCACTGGAATCATTAAGAAGATGTAGTATCTGGTGTAAATGTGCTAGTATCTGTTAGACCATTAGCTGTGGGAGACAAAATGATCATATTCAAAGCACTTAGTGCTTTTTTTAACAAATTACTGTGAAAGTCAGTTGTTAAACAGTCTTGTTTCATTTTCTGGTAGCTCTGTGCAGAAACATTAGGGTCTTGCTGCTTTCCTTAATAAGAGGAAATGAGCCCTCCTGGTGCAATGGCCCTGCTTGAAAAGGTCATCAGCTACTATTTATCCTTGGCCTCTATCAAAAAGGGGGCTGTTTCTGTGCTGAAGCAATACCAATTCTTAACTCATTAAGAAGGGATTTAATTTTTTTGCTTTCTGATGGCATTAAGTCATTCTCAGCAGTCCTTTGGCCACTGAAGAATGAGGAATGCTTTTCTAAGGAGGGGAAACTTAAGGTCCAGATTGCATTGGTGTTGTAGGCAGCATCTCTTGTGTCTTTGGCCAAATAAAGACTGGAAAGGGAACTGGATAACTGTCTTCAACTATGGTGAGGGCTGCTCCCGAGCAGAAGAGAACAATCTGTTCTCCATGTGCATGGTGAATAAGACAAGAAGCAGAAGGCTTAAATTGCAACAAGGAAGGTTCAGTTTTGCTTTGGGAAGCTAGTTTGCGAATGGAAAGGACTATGAAGGTCATCGCTGTCATGGAAGTATCAGAACTAGTGTGGCCAGCAAGACCAGGGCAGTGACCGTCCCCCTGTACTTGGCACTGGTGAGGCCGCACCTCGAGTACTGTGTTCAGTTGTGGGCCCCTCATTACAAGAAAGACATTGAGGTGCTGGAGCGTGTCCAGAGAAGGGCAACAAAGCTGGTGAAGGGTCTAGAGCACAAGCCCTGTGAGGAGCGGCTGAGGGAACTGGGGCTGTTTAGTCTGGAGAAAAGGAGGCTGAGGGGAGACCTTATCGCTCTCTACAACTACCCGAAAGGAGGTTGTAGCCAGGGGGGTGTTGGTCTCTTCTCCCAAGTAACACATGATAGGACGAGAGGAAATGGCCTCAAGTTGTGCCAGGGGAGGTTTAGATGGGATATTAGGAAAAATTTCTTCACCAAAAGGGCTGTCAGGCACTGGAATAGTCTACCCAGGGAAGTGGTTGAGTCACCATCCCTGGAGGTATTTAAAACATGAGTAGATGTGGTGCTTAGGGACATGGTTTAGTGGTGGACTTGGCAGTGCCAGGGTAACGCTTGGACTTGATGATCTTAAAGGTCTTTTCCAACCTAAACAATTCTATGAGTCTATGATTAAGTGAAATAGGTTGAGAGCTGGCCCATGAAAATGTGCTTATGGGGAGAGCCAGAGTTTGTCCCACTACTGCTACTGTCTCAGTTCTGGTGGCATGAGCATTGCAGAATGAAGGTGAGGATGGCAGAGGAACCTGCTGTCATCTCTGCACTCTCTTGGGCTCCCTGAAGTCCTGGGACATCCTTGCATTGATGCCTTGGAGACAGCCATCTTTCTGAAAGACCAGAGCTTGTAAGGAATCTATGTTGATAAAGGTCTTTTCTGCAGTATTCATGGCTATTTTTTCTTTTCCTTTTTGATGATATTAAGTCCCAGGAGAAATCATGAGCACACAGAAAAAGGCATGCTTCTTTGTAGAGGAAAAAGGTGATATGACCTTTAACTCTTCCTAGGCATTAGAAAGATAAGACTCTCATTACTCATATAGAGTTTGATTTTTGAAAGATCTGAGCCTCAAGTTCCAATAATGTCCAGAGGAAAGGCTGGTGCTTTGTGACTTTAAAAAAAAAGCTTTTGATTTAACAGAATATTTACTGTAATCTTAGAAAGATTGGCTATGATAGTTTGACCATGCCTTGGTTCATGCTTGTGCCCCTTTCCAGCTGCTCAAGATCTATCCCACGCTGATCAACCCTTTCCTAAAATAAACAGCTCTAAATGTACCGACTCAGAGCCTAACATAATACACCCCAGCCGGCTGGGATGAGCAACAGCCCCGTGAATGTTTGTCTCATTGAAAAGACCACGAGGTGGATTTCAATTGTGCTACAAACAGCTGCCCCGGGTGCCTTTTGCTTTGCAGACAGCAAATTTGAATGGAGCAATGCAGAGCATATAGATATGCATAGCACGGGGAGGGCACGTCGCTAGAGAAAGTCCAGCCCATTGCTCTGGCTGCAGTTTCCAGAAAGTATCAGCCTTCATTTTATGAATTGGCAGAAACTCGTTCCCATTAATCCATTAGTCATTAGTCGCGGAGGGCCGGGCGTTTCGGAGCTCATCAACAGGCAGCTGGACTATGCTGTCGCTGCGAAGACCCAGCGCACATGAATCAAAATAGTTGGGTGATGTCATGTCACGGTGCGAGTATGCCCAGGACACTCGCTGCCAGGAATTGTCTGTCCAGGGGTGGTTTCCTTTTACAGCCTTTTTAAAGAGTCATCATGCTGAGCTGCACATGACAATTCTCCTCAGGAGGGCTTGCGGCTCCTTTGCATAGTTCGTATTTTTTAAACGAGAGAGCTTATCAGGTGGTTCCTGACCTTTTCTGCATGAGCTGATCCACTGGGAAATGTTGCTTTGGTCTCCGAGGCTTCTGAGGGCTGACGGATAAGAGCTCCGTGGCTGCAAGCTGGGCAGACTTTGAACTTCTCCCCATGTCCACAGATACTTGCAGGCGAGTTACTGTACGCTGGAATTAAGACTGGAAGCGCCTGGTGTGCAAGGTTTGGCAGCCTGCTGCAGAGCGACTCTCCACGAAGACCACAACAAGCACCTCAGAGCTGAACCACTGGCGAGCTGGACTTTTTTTTTGGAGCCACACGTTCTTTCTGGAGCTTTGTTTTCTCACACCTGGGCGTTTGGTGTAAGCGACACCTTGCCTTGCCCATTCTGCTACGTTATTTTTCTTGAATCCTGGGCATGACCGACAGCTGCTGCCACACAAGTGCATGTTGCAGCTCATGAAGCGTTTTGGTAGCTTTAGAGGGAGCAAGAAGAGAAAGGAGCAGTGCAAAAGCTCGGAGAGACGCCAGTCCGATCCTCGTTGCCTGTTCGGTAGGGAACCCAATCAAAAAGCAGGGATATTGGTCTTTGGGAGAGGGCAGCGAGTGGGGGATAGCAAATAATTGAGCAACAGTTTTGTGCTTCCCAATTTCATTTACTGAATCTTGCAGTTGTTGCGTGGAGGTTATTTCTGTGCTGGTTTGCACCAGAGATGAACATCTGAGCTGACACCTGTAGCACGCATCAGATATAACCTTTAGGAAAAGAGTGATGTTATGGGAAGGTTTACAGTAAACGCTATGAAATACTTTCAAAAGGGGCTATTGACTAATGTTACTTTAATTGAAGAATGGTAACTAAATGCTAAGTTAGGGCTAGCATTGTATATTGAAAGATTGATTTTAAGTAGAGAAAAATTGCATGTCAATCAGATAAGTAATACATTTAAAAACATATCTTTATGATACTGCAGTCACCATTATAATTGTGTTTGAGTTGCAATTAAGGACCTTTCTCTGTTAATCAAAAGCTTTTCCTGGTCACTGAGTGTTAACTCTAGTACCGGTGCTGAGCTGTGTGTGTCTGTGAGTCTCTCTGTATCACGTAAGGATCAGCTGGCCAGCAGACAAGGAGTATTCCACAGGATCTGCCTATTTTTCTCAAGAACAGTGGAGAAATAAAATGTTTAATGCATTTCCTGTATGGACCAATGGTAGCTGTTTTACAACTCGGTGGTTTCCCAGAGACCATGAGCGCTGCTGAGAGATTCTGTGCTGTGACTGAGAGGTTTAAAACTGATGTTACACTGAAACAGCTAGATAAGGCACAGTTTAGAGAGGCTGACTCGTACAACGGGTAGGCGAGGCTCTTTTTTACTCTGTATCGGTCAGGAGTCACTGTGTTAAATCCAGCAGAAATTTTGCAATTTATTTAGTCATCAGTTGTGTTGTTTTTAAGGTGTTCTTCTTGCAAATGCTCCTCCTTTTGTTCCTGTTTTGTACAATTAAATGTTTTTAAATCTAAGGTACTATGCCTTATTCTGCATTCCCCTAAACCCATCTGAGGGTTTCTGCTGGAGTGGTAGTAAGGTCAAGGTGATGTGAATGAGATATGACCCAGGTCTTCGGAGTTTCACAGTGTCAGCAAGATGCACAAAGACAGGTAACAAAGTTTATGCAAAAAGAGGGGGAGATGTAGACTACAGATTGCCCAGATGTAAAATTTATTCCCAAATTTCTAATTAAAACCCCTAAATTCTCAGTTAGGCAGGAACACATGTGCAATTTGTTGATTGAGTGCTTAATGGCACTTTGAGCCAGTAATTCACTCTCTTCTTGTGTTTTCATCAATGAGATGGGAACAGCCAAGATCTACAAAAGGATTTGCTGCTGGAAGCACCAAACACGGTGTTGCAAGTCTTCCTTGGAGTCTAACTCTAAACCCTGTCCTTGTCTTCCTCCACAGAGAAAATAATTTGTTCTGCACAATGAGTGCTGGCTATGGGAACTATAATGTTTGTGACAGAGTTATAAAAAACAGTTGAAAGTGTAATGCCAGAAATGCCAAAAAATGTGCTCCTTCTTATCCTCATTCCCATTAATCCAGCTGTGTAGCCCACTCCGGTGGTACACAGGGAGCATTAGGCAGAGTTTTCTGCACAGTATTTGCTCTACAGACTTTGTATACGTCATTCTTGTAGAGCATGACCAGGTTGGCTCCCTGCATCACATTTACATCATGAACAGATTGCTACCAAGTCATAAGAGTGGGAAAAAGCAGCCAGGATGTGGCTGGGTTACTGCCTTCTTCAGATGCGCTGCCGTGGGGATTGCCTCTGCCACCCCAGCGGAGTCTGGATTCCTTTCAGGTAGCAGGTTAACACTTGCAAATCCTTTTTTTTTGCTTTTCCCAAAGGGCCTTAATTATTTTCAGGGAAATATCAAAACAAAAGCTTTGCATTATTTGCTAGATTTAATCTGTGTCTTGTAGCTATTATGCCTTACTAAACACTTCCTGAGCAGTTCTCAAGGGAACTGCTGGTGCTCAGCAGGTTTTATGATCAGCATTAGCAGCGTACAGGAGTGTTGGTAGCAACCAGACTTGGTGGCTCATCAGGTTTGGTCACGCACTGGTGCGTCCCCTTTAGTCACCATCTCTCATCAGGGATGAGAAATGAATGACAGCATTCCAGCTTCAGCGTTCCCACCCCGCTCTCCCGGGGTGGCTGTGCTGCCACAGCAGCCTCCCTGGTGCTGAATGAGCTTGGATTGTGTTCAGAAAAGGGGTGGAAAAGGAAAGAAGAGGAAAAAATTCCCCTGGTGCCCCAGAAAGGGGTGCTCTGTCACCTGGGCTAGTCGAATCTGGAATTTCTGATTTTTTCTTGGCCATCTCCGTAAGTGTTCTGAGGAAGAGTCCTCCAGTTGTTGTAGATAGGATTCTCATCTTCTCATCTTCCCATTCTCATCCTCCCAGGGGTAGATACCATCAGTCCACTGCAACTAAAGTTGTCAAGTAGTACTTTCTTCTGTGTATCAATTGAGCTAAACCCCATCCTGCACTGATGAAGAGGTTCTTATCCTGGTAGAGAAGTTGAGGGTGGCGTTGCCAAGGACAGGCATACCTGTAGGTCCCTGTTTTTGGAGCCTTACAGTCCTTTTATACCAAGTGAACAGCAAGAGGAGATCTTAGTATGGCCAGAGAGAAGCAGAGAGGAGGAGAAAAGCGTGGATGAGCACCAGGAGCAAGCGAGAGCAGGGATTGCTGTGGCACAAAGACAGAGAGCCCACAGCTTTTACTCTGGGAGAGGAGCAGCCAACAGAGAGACCTCGAAGCTCGAGCTAGCCACCAAACAGCAGGGAGCCTGATTTATGCAGTATGATTTTGGCAAGGCTGAGGACCAGGATTACCCAAAAATTTCTCCAACCTCTGGATCACCACCGCAGAGTTTCCTCCTTCCTACTGCAGTTGCTGCTTGCCTGTGCAGGGCTGAAGGCAGCTCCTCTGCCTGCTGGGTCTTGCTGGGGCCCGGTGTGTTGTAAACAGATAGGCTCTGTGGCATTTCTGAAGGGGACAACTTTTTGGCCCCAGCGAGGCTAATTGCTCTGCCCTTTAAAGGACACCATCTATTCCGTGAAGGATTGAATGACACATGCAAAAGGTATAATGTTAAAAGTGTTTCTTCCCTACCCGAGCCTTGAGTGCCCAGTGAAGAAACCGCTCTGTAGCACGTGTGGCTGCCATGACCCACGGCGCTGCCTTGTGCCCAGGCATTTAGCCTCAAACTATTCATTTTGGGGGCTTTTAGCTGCATGGAAATGTCCAGGAGCTTCTCTTTGTCCGTGCTGTTCCTCTTGGGATTTGTTGCTGTGGATTTTAATCAGCAAGAGCCAAAGCTGAGCCCTGACAAGCCAGGTTCGAGGGGCTCCAAGACCTGTCCCACCTCAATAACACTCTCAAGGACAATTTCCCTGCCAGCTGTTATAATTAGGTGCAAATTAGGATTAAATCAGGAGTGAGCCTGCTGAATGACTCAGACCCCAGTACATACATGTGCAAACATGCTGTGGCCCCCTCATGTACATGAATCGGGCAGTCCCAGTGCGAAGGACAGGGCCTTGTCCCTAGTCACTCCATAACTTGCTGTAGCTGTGCTGGTGGCACTCAGTGCACAAGTTTTATCTCGTGTCCCTGCTAACTGCCGTGGGATGGAGGGCTGCTGAGGCTCTAGAGTGGATCTGGGAGGTGCCATATTTTAGATTATCTTTAAATACTGAACCCAAGGGGAAATGTCTTCCCCTCTCAGTCAAAAACTCAAGGGGCTCCTTCCATCGCTTGCCATGGTCCTTCCCAGATCTGGAGTTGGAGGCGAGTGTGGATCGTGTGTCAAGTGGAGAAATCATACTCTTCCTTCCTGGCAGCAGAGATGTGGTGACTGCATCAGTGATGACCATGTGGAGTTAACGTGCCATAAGATGTGACCAGCTCAGACAGCAGCCCATGGGCAAGGACTTACACCAAACCAACAAGCAGGCGGTTCACAACCTCTCCAAGTCCAAATGGAAACCCAGGGGCTACTTCAGCCTGGCTCACATCATTGTTTCTTGGCACAAGCCAAGTTGCAGATAGTTGTGTTGAGAACAGGGACATGGGAGAAGGATGGAGAAGCGATTGCAAAAGGAGACAGGACTTGATCTGCTGCTCCTCAGCCTGGGCAGCTGCAGCTCATCCGGCACTTTGCCCCAAAGCAGGTGATGCTGCTTGTGGGAGGACCAGAGCTGAGATGTTTGGGGTTTTTTTTTCATTCTGGTGGGATGTTTCTGTTATGAGGCAATGGGAGAGAAACTATGGTGAAAAAAGTTCTGGAGAAAAAAATGAGAGTGAATGCATCACTGCATGTTCCAGCAGCTGCTACAAACCAAATGAAAGAGCAAAATCCTGTTGCTTCTGAAAAGTGGCTTAAAACCGCCAGCATTGGAGACTGGGCATGAGAAACTGAGACTGCTTTGGTTTGTTAATGATTTTCTCTACTGGTTTTCATGCTCTGTTGAGCTGACAGTGATTTTAGAAAATGTGCAGCCCTGGCTGATCAGTACCGATTAATCTTTCACGGCCCTGGAAGCTGTGAAATTTCTTTGGTTGGTTGTGTGGAAGAAGAAAACCAGTGATGAGCCCGATGAAATGTTTGAGACTTTCTATTTTGCCGTTTTCTGCTTCCTCAGAGTCACTGTGCTGCTGCTTTCTGGCACATCCCAGCTTTGTACACAGCTTTGAAGCATTCTGAATGGGGGGAAGAGAACTGTGACCATGAAGCAATAAAAGCAGCAAGGTATTTTCAAGCAGGTACTAGTAAATTCAGCTAGTAATAAATCCTAGAAATCCTCCAGTAATGTGATGGAAATGGAGATATATTGAGCAGAGTGCTTTGCCCCAGACTCTTCCCTCGCTCCCTCGCTGGTGCAGAGCCCAGCAGCATCCTTCCTCTGCAGCCCTTTGTGGGCTTAAAGAAGATGTAGACTCTTTGCCCTCATGATGAGTTGTCCAAGAATGCAATTTCTCTAAGTAATTTATTTTCAGAGAAAGTTATTTTTGTCTGAAGCGCAGGTTATACATGTGAAATGCAGTATGTTCTCTTGAGGCACAAATTCACAGTGCTGCAAATGCATCTGCCCACTGACATTTCTTCCCAGCCCTGCTCCAGGCAGCTCTGTGCATCTCATCGCAGAGGTTGATCAAAAATACCCCTATTACTATAAATGACTGAATTACTCAACATTGACGTGCTGTTGTCAACATCGTGGTGGGTGAGAGCAGCCGAGCCAGCGTCCCTCTTGGCAGGCTATTTTACAAACTGTACAGGTTTTGGGCAGGGAGAGCTCCCATCTAGGGGGAGTCCATGTGCTTACGGTCCTTGTTGGCCCTTGTGGGTGTTGGGTATTTGTCCCCCAGACACAGTAGCAGTATAGAGACTTCAGGTTTTTACTGTCTTAAGGATACTTTTTTTTAATTCTGCTGCTATTCCGATGGTATTATTTGGAACAGCAGGATGAATGTTATTCCTGAAAGACAGAGAGAAACTAAAAGCAAATCTTGGGATTGAATCTAGGCAAATGCAATATGAGGAGGGGTTCATTGAGGTGGAAAAGGAGAAACTGAGACAGAAGGAAGCCGGGCAGTGACTGCGAGTGAAAGCGGATGCAGACACTGCCTGTTTTTGAAAGCAGACGATATTTATGTATTTATCAGGATTTCCTTTTTCCGTCCTCCCTGTTACCTTCAGGTACCGGCTCACTTCTGATATGTGTATAAGGCTGGAACACTACCTCTGTTACCTTATGATACAATTAATAAATTATTAACTGATTCATTTTTGAGAGGAAAAGAAAATAATGTAGATAAGGCTTGCTTACCTGACGCTTCAGTTTAATGAACGCAGCTTGGAGTGTCTTTGTGCTGGATCACAATTTATGTTCCAGTAATCACTGGAATTACTGATTTCCATGCATGATCAAAATTGCACTCTCATCCTTATTGCACTAGTTTTTCCGTATTTTTTTTTCTTTCTTCCTTCACTTGCACTTTTCACAGCCTCTGACTTTCAGAAGAATATCTGTATGAGAAGCTGTTATCCTAGACTGACTTTCTACTTGATTCCAATATGCTAAGCTAGACCACAATTTATTTTTACTTCCATGCATCTGTAGTACAGGCCTTAAAAGCAAATTTCAGGCCCAGATTGGTTTTCACAACCTAAAATTCCACTTGACAGTAGCATTTAGGTAGGTGGCTACTTTTCTTTAATTAGAAATCAATGTTTTGGACTATTGACTCCTTGCTCAAAGTTTCAGTGAATTGCCCAAGAGTGCAATTTAAAAGATGTTGTTAAGGCAGTTTGTTTGTCAGGTTTATTGGATCAGCAAATCCCAGGAATTACTAGGATTCAGCTGTTTTCTACTTTCACCTCTATTCTTGTCCAACCTAAAAGCAGTTCAAGGACTCAAAAGGGCTCAGAGCAAGTGGGATTTAACACCTCAAAATTGTTTTAGCCATTTTATTGTCATTAGAGTCGTAGTGAAATGGAAAGGCTTAGGCCTCGAGAGATGAAAGTCTGCTCTGTGTGATATCATTGTGTGGCTGGCAGGCTTGGCTTAGAGGCTTGAATTCTCCATGCTGGAAAGGTCACACAGCCTTACTTGATTTAAGGACGGAGCCCAGTGCTGCATCGCGTGCTTGCACTGAAGAGTTTCCTTCTCAGCCTGTCCTTTTGCTGCTCCTCCTTTGATAAAGTTAGGGCGGTTTAGCTGGAGGAGGGATGATAGGATTAGCTGATATTAATTAAGACCATCCTGTTTTTTCTTCAGATTTTTTTCCAGGCATCAGAAAACAGCTGCTTCCCAGTGCTGTATTCTCCATGGGATAACAAGGACCCTTTTGACACGCTTGGAGCTACAGTCACCGGATTGTTTAACAGATCCTGCCCATCTGGCCCCGCAATTTTATTTCAGTCAGTGGAAGAATTAGGATATCAAATGCAGGATTCATGCAAAAATCCTGCCTTTCCTGGCAGGAGATGCTCCTGGAGAGGAACAGATAATTTGTGACATCTCCGCTGCTTGTACATAGTATAATTAGAGATAATAAACAAGAATAGGGCAAGAAGCCAATTTAAGAAATATAGATGAGGGAGAAAGGAGATGGAAAGTCAATTGGAGACATGAGGGAGATGAAAGGTTGACAACGGAGAGGTTCTTGCTGCAATAGTGGCAAGAAAAGTCAGGTGGATGTTCAGAGGTGAGGATTGTACCAGCCTCCTTGAGAGAAGGACTGAGTTGAAAGGAGGAGAAGCTGGATTAGTGTTGACATTTCCCAAGGGACATACTTGAATTTAGGGATTGTCAACACCCAGGGATCGGTATGGGGACTGACAGTGTTCGTTAGCAACCTGGATGGTGAGGTGAGCCTATGCAGCAGTACATGCTGGGCACTGATGACTGACTCCTAGTGAGAAGGACTTGGGGCTTGTGGTGGATATAATCTGGAAAAATGATCCAAAAATGTGCTGTCATTACCAATAGGGTGAACCACATACTGGGCTACATTGGGAAGAATGGAGCAATCCAGTCAAAGGAGGTTATTATCACCCTCCACCTAGGGCTTCACCTGGAATTGGGTGTCCTATTGCTGGTCCCCCCATCAGAAAAATGCTGGGAAACTGGAGAGGGTTCCTCTGGAGGGCTACCAAGATGTTTTGGGATCTAGAGCAGATGGTTTGGGATCTGTGAGGAGAGATTGAGGAAACTGGTCTTTTTTTATCCAGCAGAGAGAAGGCTAAGGGACAATCTAATAGCAGCCTGCATCTACCTGAAGGGGAGTTTCAAAGGTGATAGATCCAAACCCCTCTTAGTAGTGGCAGATGGTAAAAGAAGGAATAAAAGATAAGAGTTTCTGGCTGAGGAGGGTCAGTTTGGATGTTAGCAAGGATTCCCAGAAGAGGAACAGTGATTGTGGACTCTCCAGCTTTGGAGGTTTTCAAGACTCAGCTAGCCAAAGCCATGTCTGACCTGGTCTTGGTTGGTACCAGGCCTGCTTTGAGTTGGAGATTGGAGAAGAGCCCTCCAGACAGCCTTTCCAACCAACACTTCTGTGATGCTCAGCTGTTCAGTTGCAAGGAAAGTTGAAGTTGCAAATATCCTGATTGTGCATCTTTTCCAACCCAATTCTCAACATTGGCATACAACTGCTCTTCTTTTGATAAATTTTCAAGACCGGAGTGACTTCTCAGGTAGACAACGAGGGCTGTTTGTACAGCCCGTTTGTATTAGCAGACCAGTAGAAGGAGACCATTGCAGAACCCAAGACCAAAGCATTTATTGGGCCAACAAAAGCAGTGAGATGTGTGTTTCATACAAAAGGCACCCGGGCTGCCTTCTGGCTATTTTGTATACATTAAGGTTGACCTTGAGAATCCCGGGCAGTTATTAATGCAGCCCTGAGCTGAGCCGTGTCTGGACACTCCCAGCCGCTGCCCCGCTTTGAGTGGTGTTCATTCACCAGCTGGAGGAATTGCAGTGGGACTTGGTTTGTATCAGCTATCTGTCACTATAGCAACTCCTCACTTAACCAGTCCCCGCACTAAAAATAGATCACCTTGATCTCAAGGAAGGAAAACCAAAGGAAATCAAAAGGGGCAGTGATAGCGAGAGGTGTAGAGTCAGCTATTGACTGAAGGACGGAGCATTTGAAACCTCTTATAAATAATCTATCACGTAAAACAAATATTTGAGGGGAATCTATTTAATCCAGAAACCCCACTGTGTCAGTGAGTTTGAAGCTTTAGCAAAGGGCATGCATTACTTTTTATCAGAGGCATGTGTTTGCAGTTAACACCCAGCACACAGGGGATGCTGAAAACCGTGTGGGATGTTGCTTACATTAGTTAAGACATGTAAGGGATCTTATCTTCCAAGTAAAGAGATCTGCAGCTCTGTCATTAGACCTGATAGCCCTCTATGCTTTTCCGTGTAAGTTCTCAAAATCCCTACTCCTTAATTAAATTGTTACTAGTATTTGCAGAAGTCTGTGAGGGACCCAAACCTGAAAAAAGCTGAATGCTGTTAGCGAAGTCGCTGGTATCTCACATTGAAGTTAATGGGAGCTGAGTGTTGCGGCACCTGATAGGGACAGGGTCCTCTGTACTGTAAGGGAAGTGCGAATGATACTTATTATTTTTCCTCCAAACCCAGTTAGTACTTACTACATCTGAAGGGAAAGGAATAACTCCTTGTGAAGATAGGGCAGGAGATGTGAAGGCAAAACAGCAACAAGATTAAAAGATTGTTAGAGAGCTACAGAATTAACTGAAAATGCCTTTGATGGGAAAAGAACCGAAGCGTGAAGATAGCATAGAGATAGCTTGTATATCACAGGCAGTATGGATGCTGCTCAGGAAAGGGGTAAATTAGCTTCCAGAGATGGCTAGAATTAGCACCATGTCTTCAGCATTATCAGTCAGCAAGAGTTTGCTCTTACTAAAAGGCCAGATTATTTTAATGACCTTTTTCGGCTGACAATTTGCAGACATAGCTGATATTGAAATGTGTAGCTACTTAACTGCCCTTGTCCTGTATATTCTGATTCTTATTTTTATTTCGTATTATGAACTGTATTTTTTATGTTCAGTTCATCTTCCTAGAACTAAGCAGCTTTTGATGGTGACAGGCACCATCTCAGGAGAATACCTGTGCAGAGGAATAGCAGTGAGAGATAGCGCCGACCCCAACTCCCACCATTCTTTGCAAGCTTAAAGCATATTATTACAAGGCAAAAAAGTAGATCTGGGGATCTGACTTCTTCACTGGGTGCTCTTTTTAATCATCTTTAGAGCTACAAAGGAACTGCACTGCAAAGTAATTAGAAATCCTAAGTGCATTCCCAAACAGGAGGCATGGAGATATGAAAATAGAAATGCAGGTTTTTTAAACAGAAGAAAATCATTCATTGAAAAGGTCCAGTGATGCTAAGTTTACCCCAGGCATGAATCTGGCCCGCTGTCACTGTTTGGGGAGAGAGAGCTTCATCAACGTGCGTGTTTGGATGAATGTCTCTAATACAGAGCCATTGATGAGAAGGAGATGAGAGCAAATGAACCGTGGTCACCGTACATGCTCATGCAAAGACTTGTGCATTCATAGTCATCTGAGTCTCCTGGAGATGTTAGTTGCCATTACTGGAGGTGATAGCATTATATACACCAAAAAAATTTCCCCAAATTGCAGGAGTTATTGCCAGAAAATGCCCAAGTCTAGTGCTTTTACTCCCAGCTTCAGCCTGGCAGTAGATTCAGCACGGATACAAAATTTGCTGTAGGAATGAGGTGCAGGTATTCTCCCCATATGATATTTTCATGACAGTAAACTGATTTTTACCTCACTTAGCTGGCAAGATGGTTAGAAGTGCTTCTTCTGCCTCTAGTGAGACTGCTGCTTCCACTGAGCTGCAATAAACACCTCCTCCCTGCCCAAGAGTAGGTGACAACTTTCTATGGCTGTCAGATTTTGGTTTGGTTCCTTCCTTCCTGAAAGGATACCAGACTTTTCCTTTCTATCAGCCAGGTCCTTCTTCAAAACTTTATGGAGATCATTCCTGGCAGTGGTAATAGGAAAACTAGAGACTATGTGAAGTCTATTTGAACTTAAAACTGATGGGTTGTAAAACAAGGGTGATACTGTAAATCGTTACAAATTTTTCCCCAAATAAACACCAGTCTGATACAGAGCACAAAGCAGAGCACTAAGTTCCCTACAAGAAATCTCAAGAGCATAAACTAACCTTGAGGCGTAGGAGACTAATACAGAAAAACTGTAATACTCAAGACTGACAAAACTAATCTTGACTGAGGAGATTCGTAGAGAAATGATTATATTATGGCAGTGAGCTGCCAGCTGAAATGAAAGCCTACTACAAAACCCGTGAGTGAGCAGCACTCTTTAAAATTTAATTACAGAACTGTCTAGAGATCGAGAGGTGCTGCCTCTCTGTTGGAGCTGGTGACTGGTGAGGGCCTGGAATGTTACACTTGGTGCTTGCTCTCAGCTGAAAATTAGAGCTATGAGGCTACGTACGTGGAGGGGAAAAACAGGTTAAACTATAAGAGAAATAGACTGAAGAAATCATAATAGCAGATGTTTTTTCCTCTGTGCAGGGATGGGGAATAGCACGAGTCTCATTGCGGCTGAACAGCTGCCAAGGTAGCTTCACGGCACCGTCTCAATCCTGGGTGTCCACATAGACATGAGTGTGCCTCTACAGCAGTTCCTACTGTGCAAAATAACTCTACAGAAGCCAACTTTAAATTAGCTAATAGCTAATAGCTAATTTAAAGGAGAATAGTAGCTTCCTAACTGCCCTGTAATGGAGTTTGTAATTTACCTTGCTTCCCAGGCAAGTTTTGCAGCTGTGCAGACATGGCTTACCCAAGTGTTGTGTTGAAAGATGACTTGGATACATCTTCTCTGCATGGCAGGCAGTGCAAATCCAGCTTGCTTTTTCCTCCCCAACTTCTTTCCTGATAGGAGTCAGGAATTCACCAGGTTTAATCCTGTCACTGGTGTTGCAACATCTCGTAACCACAAACAGGCCACGTAGCTTTGGACTTGACTCTTCATGCTTCTGAAAACAGCAGCCCGTGCCCCCCTTGTTCTAAATTCCAGAAAGGAGGATTTGACCTCAAAAGGCATTAAATACTCAACAGCAGTTGGTGCTTCTGAAAATCAAATTTAATGCCTGATGTCTTTTTACATCTTGTTTTAAGGCCTTGTCACAGACCCTTGACTATTTGGACTTGAGCACCAGCACGTACTGACACATTTAGGTGGCTGAAGGGTTTTGGTTAATAACTTGTGTAACTCCTTGTCGTTGTAGTATTTGCTCAATTGTAGATCTTGGAGTATTTTTAAAAGATGGGCACTGTTAGTATGGTTTTTACAAATGGTAAAGTTTAGGCTATAGAAAGTTAAGTATTTTATCATAATGTGGATGGCACTAGAATAAAGGCATCTTCTGCTCAGGTGTGAGGTTACATTACTATTTTTACTGCTTTGAAACTCATTTTTAGTCAGAACAAATGTACCAGGTCAGGCCAATTCTCCATCCAGATCAGTCTCTTTTTGTGCCAGTTGCCAGTAACATTGATACAGGGAAGAAAGTAAGAACAGGATAAGAACATGAGGATGTTTCCCACTATACTTTCCCAGCCTCCAGCACTTTGTGGATCACTTCTTGAGCTAAAGCTGGTGTTTGGTAAACCTCGATGAGTTTTTCTTCTGTTATTGTGTCATATTGCATTTCAACACAAAACTTCTAGCACCTACAAGGGCACCTGTTCTGCTCTTTAAGAAACTAATATATCAGAATTATTTCCTTGTATTTGTTTTGAGCCTCCCACCTGCTACTTTCATCTGATGCTCCCTTCCCTGTTTGCCATCTCCATCCCATGCCTAATTTTACAGACCTCTGTCAAATCCTTTCCCTGCAGTCGTCCTTCCTAAGCTAAAGAGGTGCTCTGTACCTTCAATCAACGTTACCAGTCTTTTCACTATCTTTTCTAGTTTTATTGAGTCCTCTTTTACGTCAGTCAGTAGAAACCCATGGTTGACTATTGCAGTATATAGCCTGCACTCAGTCTGCACCTCTGTGTTATGAAGCTGCCTTTGAGAATAGCCCACAACTGACCAGTTAGACAGGACAGGGCCACCACTGATGCCACCCTGGGGCCTGACCAGTAGAGCTTGGCCCAAAAGAAGGATATTTTTATTCTGCAGCCCATCCATTTACCTATGTAGACTATCTGTTGTTAGCCAGACCCCTCTGGCATGCAACCAGAAGACATCTCTTGGCCACCCAAGTGGCTGCTTACCTGAAAAGAAGTGTGCTTGGCCTTTGCGGTGTAGTTTTCCCCTATACTGATTGCAAGGAATGGGTACACTTGCAAGGTTGGATGTATATAAGAGGAAAAGCATTTCTTGGCCCGCTGATGGGACTAGGAAGGTAGTTTTGCAAGAGCTGTAGTAAGGATAGTCAAGAATAGTTCACTGTCTAACAGATGGGAGAATGATAAACCTGAAAAATAGTATGATGTGATTTATCTCTCTGGAAGATTTAACTCAATAGCTGGATTTTTTTTTTTTTTTGCTTAGAAAGGGCAGAGATCAAACTATGAAGACAAATTAAACTGTGCACACACGAGCCTATATTAAAATAATTCTCTGAAAAGTGGTGTTGTGTATTTCTTATTTCCTTGGCTGGTTCCTAACTATCTAATCAGTCTTTGTACATGTCAGCAGCACATCCATAATAAGAAAGTGCTGTGTGGATTGTGTGAACTGGAATTAGAGATGTGATAATCAGCCAAACCGTTGGAGACAATGTAAAGGCTGCATGGCATTTGCATTCCTCTAGCTGAGGAGAAAAACCTTATATGTGCAAATGAGTTGTTGGTTTTGTTTTTTTTTTCCCTTCCTGATATGTTATAACCATGGGCAAATTGCTCTCAGAGCAGCGCTTCCCCGACAGCATGCCAGTTCACACTGGAGTGTCTCCATGCCTAGTTGGACCTGTTCCGGTATGGTGGTGACAGCTATGCTATATTCAGTTAGTATGTGAGCTGATGTGACAGATAGAGGCATACAGATGTATATATGCTGTGGAAGAAAATGGCTGATGTGTAGATAGGCCTACAGTTTTATGATGAAGAGACCACAATTGGGTTTAGAAAACCTATTTTCCCATCTGTACAATTCTGATAATGTTGATCCATCCCATCAAGACGTTGTGAAAGTAACTAATGACTACAGAGGGAGCCTCACTTTGTGATGCTCTTATTGCCTCAGTGTCCTAAATTGTTATCAATTCCTTCAGTGAGCCATCTGCCTGTCACTGGGTTACTCTTCTGGCCAGCCTCAGGGTTTTCTGTCTAAATCTTCCTTGACTCTTATCTTTCCATATTCTGATTAGCATCATGGTTATCGAGGTATAAGGAGAGACTGAAATCAAAAGGGTGATGTTGCAGAGGGAAGGTGTGAAGTGCTGAGCAGATAAAAGCAAGGTTAGAAGTGACGAGGAGGGCAAATTCCTAATTTAAGAGCAGATCTATACGGCTACCATGCTTTTCCTGCCTGTAGGAGGAGGAAAGCATGGGTAAGCTACCGGTGTGTTGCAGTTCAGTCCCTGTGTTCAGCCCCTGCCTGTACCCAGGGTCTCTTCTTGGTGTGGTAAGAAAATGAGGCAGAAATAGGTGAGACACAGAGCTTGTTCACTTTAAAGGTTTTTTGTGACAAGAGTTGTCCTGACATACACCCTATGGCACACATAGCTTATCAAAACTATTCTTTAATGTATATAGTTTTAAGCTGTTCCTGGAAAATAATTATCTATATGTGTAAAATGATATTGCTCTATACATTAAGAGCATGTCCTCCCAAAAGCTGTTAATCAGCTAGATTGAGCTGGCAGAAGTTCTGCCTGTTTTAATGTTTCAGATAACTAAAAGTTAGATTAAGTGCCAGCTGACCTGCAACGGAGCAGATTCTGTCCCGTGTTGGGTTACGCAACCCAACGCATAGACCCTCTTGCCATGACACGCTGGATGTTCAAGTTCTCAAGACTACAACTTGAGAGATGGAGATGGAAAAAAACTCCTATATGCAGGTCTAAAGGCATATGGGACAGGTCTGTATCCCCTTTTTGGTTTCTGAAATTCAAGCTCATTATCCCAGACCCAGCCTACTCAGTGCTTAGACCGTACTAAATGCTGTGTTTAAGTGGCAGGTGTCAGCGTTCACCAAGCTCAACTGGCATCTTGAAGAACAGGAAATGCGAAGGGAGCTTCAACGCCTGCAATTTAGGAGACAGTTTAAAGAGCACATAGTTAAGGCACAAGAACACACTGTTCGCTGATGGATTGGAAACAGGAACTTACATGGAAATCTTGGATTTATTCCATTATCTAGCAGCAAAAGGAATGTTTCAGGACAAGGAGACGCAGGGGAAGCTGGTTATGTTCTTTGCAATAATATTCTTCATCAAAGACACTGTGGAAATGCCTTCTTGTGAAACAGAAATATGACACGACAAATGCAGTAGTACACTGAAAAAGTAACAAGTCCCAGCTCTGTGTTGCTTACTCGGGTGTTCTGAAGGATGTAAGAACGAAATGGCTGTATTCAGATGCAATATTTTGCAGGAAAATGATGGGATGATGCAGGCCGATTCCCTCCCTGCCCTCAGCCTCCTAGACCTCTTTTGAACCTTGAGAAAAGACTTGACAAAAGAAATCTGACCGATGCAATTTTAAAACCCCTTATGAGAGGCTATTCAGGAAAATGAGTCGTTACAAGAAGAGGAATTATTGTAGCAGATGAAAATCGGGACTTGTCTTCACTGCACTGGTAGCTTGAATTTCACCCCAGCTGACTCCTACTCGTGTGCAGGAGTTTCTGACTTAGATTAAGAGATGCTTTAAAGCTGAGCTGCTCAGCGGGGAGTGGGTTGCTGCTGACATTCCAATTGTAGCAGGGAGGGTGCAGCTAAATCACAGGGGTGCTGCTGCTGCTGCTCAGGTCAGTAGGTCTTTTTGGTTTTTTGCTCTCATTCACAGCGAAGAAATCAAGTATAGTAAATGCTGGCTAACAGGGGCAGCGAAGACAGTCTGTATGAGAGGACAAGGAGCACTAATAGTCCTTTTTCAAGAGGATGAGGTGGTAGTAAGGGGATGGTGTGAGGGACTGTAGCAGGACTGGTGTTACTAACAGGAGAGGCTGAAAAAAACTAATTGGAGCTACATGTAACATTTTTAGTGTTGCTTATCCAAAATGATTTTTGCCTAAATATTTCAATCAGGAGGTTTTATTGTAGCAGTTCTAAAGAGTCTTTATGATCCGTTTTCTCTATCTGCCATAAGGTACCACGGTCTGGCATAGCAATAGCGTGTTCAGTCTTCATTCTGCCCTTTTACAGAAGATGATGAGCCTGAGCCACAGAGAGATGAAGGAATTCAGTCCGGATGGATTCAGTATCAAAACCAGAACTGAAGTTTTGTTTCAAAGCGATCACTCTAAGACCTGCTGTTTCAAATTGCACTTCTCTGCTCAGATGAAGGGGATGTATCTGCTGGCGGGGTCACCTTGGACAGTGCAGGTTATGTGGAACAAATGTTCCCGTTTATGTTAGCATTGCTGATCTTCCAAATATGACTTGAGAAGACTTTTGAGGGTAGGCGGGACAAACTGTATCTCCAACTTGGGTTGCAAAGCGAGTAACCAGGGGCTGATTTGCTCTAGGATGCCTTCAGCTGTATCAGCGTCAGTTTTCTATCTGCGTATCCAAAGACAGTACTTTCTGCTCAGTTATCTTTATCCACGTAACTGTCTCCAGATCTCCTCATGTGGGCAGGTACATTTGCAGAGCTCTTTGCTCATCTTTTCTAATTGAAATAGTTTTATGAAGGGTAAAGGGACAAACACTGACTTCAAACACTGCTGAACAGTGATTTTGTTACTAGTGGTAATATTTTGGTAATTAGAAGCACATTTTTGATTTGCTTAGGTGGTCCACTTGGAGGAAATCTGATGGACTGTGTGAGTGTGTCTGTCTCCGACACGGTGTGATTACATACAGCCCCCTTGCAGCTGTACAGAGTAGGCTTTAATTTAGTTAACCCAGGTAACCCTGTGGCAGGGAGCTTTCAGGCAGCCACCTGCATAAATACCCCAAGGTGTTGGCGGGCTTGGGGGCTGTGCGGTTGCAGTTTCACGTCTCTCAGTTGTGGTACGGACCTGCTCTTTATTGCAGTCAGTGTGGTGTTTGCCCAGATATTTTCTGTTATGAGGTTTAAAAGGATGCTCAAGAAAGTATGCTACTGAATTTCAGATGACTAGGATTGCCATATCAGATTGGAGTGGTTACGTGTATAATGCTTAGAAGGAGAGAGAGAGGAAATGAAGATTTTAGATTTTATTCCTTGATCAGAGCTTGCTGAGTGATCTTGGATAAATCAGATAACAACATTCCCATCCAGGTGCTGGCAGTTCACTTCCTAAAGCCCCGTGGAGATGTCAGAACAATTTTGAGCGGTGCAAGGTGTCCTCAGCGACCTGTGAATCCTGTGGGTACTCAGTGCCTTACCTAAGGCACTGGGGCAATTATTTAAATTAATTCTATGGATTTGGGTGTCAGGTCCAAGTTTAAAATTCTTCCCTTAACCTCTCTGCTTACCCAGCTGGCAAAACCCCCGGCAGTCAGAGCTCCCTACTGCGAGGCTGAGTTTGGTAAGAGCGCTAAATGTGGAGGGAGAGTCTCATTCTGCAAGAATCTCACTATATTCACCATTACCACCAATCTTCCCTAATTGAATTTATCTAAGCTATCACCATCTGATTGCACATCAATATAGAATTATGACTCAGAGATTAATTGAGCTGAGATGAATATGAAATGCTGATTCATGAGTTGTAAGGCTTTTGGAAAAGCAGACGGTATTGGCTCTCCCATGTAAACCTTTGCTGCATCACCATGGAATTTCAAATCATCCTTCAGTTCTGGGAATGAGTCGGAAAATGCAGCGTTGTCTGCTGTAGGTATCACCTTAGGTGGGGGCAGCTGTGTTGGAGCTCATGGACTTTATTTTGCCAATGCAGTCACTGAGGGAGAGGCAGGACGCACAGCCTAGAGTCCAAAAGTCAAAGGCGTGCTCACACTTCCAGAAAGGAGGTGCTGGTAGCATGGTAGTAATGCAATGTGTCACCAAACAACAACAATAAAAAAAAGAACAGGTTTTCTGTCCTAGAAAACAGGTTTCTGAGAGTTTTCTGAAAAGGAGGAGGAAATGTAAGGATCCTGGAACTGAAAGAAAGGGCCAGAAACTTTGAAAGTTGTTGGTGATTTGTTTTCTATTTTTTTCCTTTCTATTTCCCTGTATTTCATCCTAGTATCTCATATTTCCCTGTATCTCATCCAGCCTGAGAAAGCTGGTTAGTATTCAAGGATCACCTCCTCCAAGCACAGGAGCAATGCGTCCCAACAAAGAGGAAGTCAAGTAAAAAACACCCAGAAGCCTGCATGGATGAACACGGAGCTCCTGGACAAACTCAGACACACAAAAGAAGCCTACAGAGGCTGGAAGCAAGGGTGGGTAGCCTGATGGAGTACAGAGAAATAGTCCGAGCAGCCAGGGATGTGGTTAGGAAAGGAAAAGCCCTGATAGAGTTAAATCTGGCCAGGGATCAGATTTTAATCAGATTTTTGCTCTGTCAAGAGCAACAAGAAAAGCTTCCATAGGTTTGTCAGTGATAAAAGGAAGACTAGTGAAAATGTGGGTCCTCTCCAGAAGGAAATGGGAGACCTGGTTACCCAGGATATGGAGAAGGCTGAGGTACTCAACGACTTCTTTTCCTGTAAGTGCTCCAGCAATACCGCCCAAGTCACAGAAGGCAAAGGCAGGGTCTGGAAGAATGAAGAACCGCCCAATGTAGGAGAAGATCAGATTCAAGACCATCTAAGGAACCTGAAGGTGCACAAGTTCATGGGACCTGATGAGATGCATCTGTGGGTCCTGAGGAAACTGGTGGACAAAGTGGCTAAGCCACTATCCATCATATGTGAGAAGTCGTGGCAGTCCGGTGAAGTTCCTAGTGACTGGAAAAGGGGAAACATAACTCCCATTTTTAAAAAAGGGAAAAAGGAAGACCTGGGGAACTACAGGCTGGTCAGTCTCACCTCTGTGCCTGGCAAGATCATGGAGCAGATCCTCCTGGAAACTGTGCTCAGGCACGTGGAAAATAAGGAGATGATTAGTAACAGCCAAGATAGCTTCACTAAGGGCAAATCGTGCCTGACAAACTTGGTGGCCTTCCACGATGGGGTTGCAGCATTGGTGGATAAGGGAAGAGCAACAGACGTCATCTACCTGGACTTGTGCAAAGCATTTGATGTTGTTCCACATAACATCCTTGTCTCTAAACTGGAGAGACATGGATTTGACGGATGGACCACTCAGTGGATAAGGAATTGG
>VXBL01002629.1:165314-208412 GCA_013400195.1 Aramus guarauna
AAGAAGTTCTTCCCTGTGAGGGTGGTGAGGCACTGGTACAGGTTGCCCAGAGAAGCTGTGGATGCCCCCTCCCTGGAAGTGTTCAAGGCCAGGTTGGATGGGGCTTTGGGCAACCTGGTCTAGTGGAGGGTGTCCCTGACCATGGGAGGGGGTTTGGAACTAGATGGTCTTTAAGGTCCCTTCCAACCCAAACCGTTCTGTGATTCTGTGAAATGGTGCTCGACTTGTAACACACACTAATCTGAAGCAATGTGGCTGTACACAAGTTATTGGTGACAGAGCAGGTCTACACCATCTAAAGATATGACCCATGGTGCTTTTCAATGAGTTATTCTGTATCCGTGTGTTGCTAAAGCTGTAAGTAAATGTAGGTTTTCATTGTATTAAAAATCACAGCAGAATTTCTTGGCTTGGCTTTTCAAACGCTGGAAATGCTTCCTCGTGTGGGTAACTCACTGAGGGACTATTCACAGCAATAACTGCTGCTGTCAGCTCTGAGGATGTCTATTTTATTTCGCATAAACCTTGCCATACAGACAGGACAGGGAGCAGAGCATCTGTCCTACTAACGTTACAAAATTCAGCATTTTATAGGGAATAATACTGAAATATAGGCATGAGAGAGGGCTAGTTGGAGGTGGCGATCAGCAGAGGGACTTCAGGGCACGCATATACGGCTGTTTCTTACTCCAGAATCAGAGTTGCCTGGGATTGCTGTTACATGTTTTTTCCCACAAAAGACATAACAGGAGCTGAATTTACTTCCCTGCTTGCAAAGCATCAAACCGTACTTTTCCTCCTACATTTCCACTGTTTAAAACCAGCAGAGTTACTTTAACCTTTTTTTTTTTTTTTTCCAACCCTTGTTAAAAACACAGGGTTTGTCAGTTTGGCAGGCTGGGTTTCAGCATTCTGCATGACTAAATGTTAAATTCTCGGTACTGTTTGGAGTATTCGAGCCTGGCAGTTGTCTGTAGATGTCTGACAAGCACTAACTTGTTTTCAATTGGTCTCAGAAGCAGCTTCGCTTGATTTCTGTGAGGACTTTTTTGGCAACCTCTTAGATCTAAGAACTCATTATCAGTTTCTGTCTAGATCCCTGCAAGTTATAAACCAGGCTTGCACCCAGGCTATCTGGAGGGAGGAAAGGGGAGAATCTCCTCTGTATGCTGTGGAGCAGCAGCAGCAGAGGTGATCCAGGGCTGTGGCAAGCGTTTCGGTGGCTGTGGTTGTCTTTGCCCCTTTGTGAGAGCACCTGTGGCTGCTCAGGTCACCTAGCCCACTGGCATGGACCCAGCCCATCTGTAAAGTTAATGGAAGGAAAAACAGATCTGCTGAGACAAAGCTGCTCCTCTGTCCCAGGAGCACGAGCACCGGAGGCTCTGGCTGGGGAAGGGGAAGGTTTGAGCTCGTCCCTCTGGCCCTCAGCCATGCTTTGGCTGGTTTAGCCCATCTCTGCCCCATCTTTGCTGAGACAGAGGGCACTGATGCCCCTTGCAGAGTCGCTCTGTGACCTGTCCTCCCCAAACTGCTTTTGCCCAGTTTTATGGAGACCTTTGCCTCCGGGTCTGGTGGATTTGGCCGTGGCAAGAAAGTATGTGCTAAGTTCTCGGTGTAGAAAAAGAAATGTAAAATCAGAGGCTTAACCTGAGGCCGCTTCACCCTTAGAGCCCAGGTGTCTCTTTGCTATTGAATGGCATAACATTTATCCCGCTACAACAAGGCTGCCAAGCCGTGTGGCTTGGCAATCGGACATGCGCACGGATTATTCTCTGACATATTTAAAGAGGCACACCTACCAGCCACTGCGTTTGCCCACATTTGAAATAATCTTGATTTAAACAAGAGCGATTACGACATCCAGTTTTCAGTCTCAGGCTGCAGGAGTGATTTCAATTCATTAAATGGCATCGGGACAAGTTTGGGGATTGTGTGAGCATGTGAAATCAAATATAAAGGAATCATGGAAAGGCATCACAATGCGGCTGTGAAATGAGTGAGGCACCTTCCAGCCCCATTCTGTTACGCGTTTGGTGGTGAGGATTTAGAGCATCGCCGTTATATGTAGTGGCTAATAATTAGATAAATATCGTATGAATTTAAAAATATTTCCACTGTTTATAGGATTCCTTTTGCTGGCTTCTTACAGAGCTCAATTCCATAGTCCTTCCAGTAATGCGCACAAATACTCTTTGTACTGCCTGGTGGGACCGTAACTGTGTCTTCTCATTTTCCTCTTTATTGATGTATAAATGCTTCTATTTCCACTGGTGATGTTTGGGGTTTTTTAAATATCATCGGCATTAGAATCTGCCTTTCTACTTCAGTTTCTCTAATACCCCTTACTGGACATTGGAAAGAATAATTTTATCTTCTTCTTTTTTTTGGACATGGCTTTATGTTAGAATCCCCAAAATTAACTCTTCTAAGGCGCAGTATAGTTTTACTCCCAGGACATCTGAAAGGTGTCCAGCCTGGCTTGTTACATGCAACGGTTGCAAATCTGAGCTCTAAAAAGCTAATTTGTGATGAGCTTTTTCCCCTAATTTGCTTATATCTGTGCGTACACATGTACAAATACACACAGGTAGAGGCATCTGGGAGTTGGCCTGTAAATCTGGGAATTAATCAAATGTCACAGCCAGATGAAAATACTCTCCCTGGCCATAACCTAGGTAACAACACGCATTGCCATAGAAACCCAATGCATGCATGGAAAAGACCAACTATACATAAGGAGGGGGAACCCCCCCCCCCGCTGCCCCGCAATCCTGAATACAGTAGTTCAAGTTCTTTTGAATTTTAAAATATTGTGGAGTAAAAGTGGCCAAGGCTGTGCAAGTCAGACCCGAAGAACTTTCTTTCGAAGTTGCTCTGAGGCAGGAGCTGCGTGAGCAGATGCGCAGATTAAGTCGCTAACTTGTGTGGAGTCTGGGTAAGGTTCACTGGAAGTCTCTCTATTGATTTTTGTTGGGAATTAGGTCAAGGCCTTTGCTTGTGAGTGCAATGAGAGAAGGAATCAGTCACAAACCGTTTGCCCTCTGCTGAAGTACAGCTTCACTTACGAACACCAGTGATTCAACGTATTGGCCTATTGCCAATTGTTCCATCAATTTTGAAGACGTGGAGTACGTATTTCAGTGTTGCTAAGATGACGTAATAGTCTATTTTACATTTCCCCAGTATTTTTTGTGTAAAATTCAAGAGGCTTCATATACATTCATAGCGTCACATAGCAAGTCATAAATCACTGCTGTGTGGTAGGTAAGAAATGTCCCTCGCATTCACCGAAAGGGAATTGGAATCAGGAATCAGCTCATTTGCTTGAGGAACTCGTGTCCTCTTTAATTTCAATCCTTTTTATCACCTATTCCATTATTTCAATTAAACATTTTATAGGTATTTGCAGTTAGTGATTTTTGTGATCATACCTCATGAATACTTACTGGTTTTATGATCGTGTTATGTACAATGTCAGTCTGATTCTTGCTTTGTAAATAGGTACAAATCAGGAGTAAGTTGAGATATTCTTTTTCATACGCGTGTATGAATAAGAAAAGAAATCAAAAGCAATTTATGAACCAGAATTGCCAAGTCTAAATTTATTGCAGCTTATTGAAACTGTGGTCTCTAATGTCCCTGGCTTCTGAAATCATGTTACTTTCATTTTCTTTCTTAAAAAAAAAAAAAAAAAAAGCAAATGAAAAGCTTTTTTTTTCTTCCTTGGAATTTTACAGCCCCTTCCGGGTGCAGAGAAATATTGGGAAGGCTTAATGTCTCAAAAAAGAAAATGCAGATAGGAACCCTGACATTTGTGGGTTTAAACACCGTGGCAATTTGAGGGTTTAGCTGGGGATTTTTTGTGGCATTTGAAACCAGTATTTCTGATGAATAGAATATGTACAGACAAATGTTGTGTTCGTTACAGTAGGACATTTGCATTAAAATAGCTATATAGTTACAATGTAATTTTGTTTCTTTAATCTTGGGACATACTGATGGAAAATCAAGTATTTAAACCAGAAGTAGCTTGTTATCAGAGCTGCATTACATTGACTTCACCCACATAGTTTTGGGCATGGTGCTGGGAAAATACTGGCTCTTGTTCTTGGTTGTGCAAGATTCAAGCAAGGTAACTGAACCGCGTGTGATGCCAATAAATGAATGAGTTAAAATTGGATCGGCTTGTAAAACATCTGCGTCTAATCCAGTGTTTTGGTAGCTCTGCTGTGGCCATATCAAGGCCACTTATACTGACACAGCTATTGAAACGCTGGGTTGTATTTACATTCTGGAGGGGGAATGGTTCATTGGTGTTGCTATACCGTACTCGGAGTGCGAAACGCAGCATTTGTGGCAGCAGATCTGAACGTGCCTTGAGCTAAACAAGGTATTTGGGAGGAAGTTCTCCTTGGCCACTCTACGGTGTTATGGCCAGCAGAAGCAGCAGTACTTGGAAACAATGGTCTTCTCTTCTGCTCGTAATAGATACACACAGCCTAAAAATCCACGCCCAGTTTAGTTGCATTGGCTTATTAATATATAAATGGCCCTCTGTGAATCCCAGAGGGAATTTTTTTTGAGAAGTGTTGAACAAGGGCAGCAGCTCGGTTTAGAAATCACAGAAAAACCCACCTTTAACTTCAACAGAATGGCTGGGGAGATTTTTAGGCCTCCTCACAGAAGTGGAGATGGACCCCAGCATCCTCAGCTGGAAAGGATAAGGTCTACATTAGAGGCAAGGCATAAAAATCCCCTGGGGGTAAGACTGGAAGAGGAGGAAATTAAAGTAGTGTATGTGCTTTATTTTTGAAATGTGTATGTTTTACAGATGCTAATGTAAGGAAGAAGGTTTCTTGACACTTCAATAAAATTCAGGCCGTCTGTTTCTGTCCGCAGTGCCGACCTGTGCGCTGCAGCTTCGCGCTGGTGTGGGAGAACCGGGAAGCCAGGCTGCCACTTGGAGTAAGGAGGGATCAACGAGAATCTGTTTCATTATCCATATGGGATGAAATTTATAGAAGATGGAAAGCAGATCAGATCTGAAAGCTCCCTAAACTGAGGAAAGGTTGTCTTTAGGGAAAAAACCCCAACAAATAAAGCCACGATTCACCACATTACAGACTAGAGACATCCCGTGTGCTACGATCATGATCAGCATGTGCTTTTCCAATGAATTTCTGTGCTACATTCCATTTTACACGTTATCTGCAAGTTGGCCTCTCGTGAGGCCAAATATTTGAGCGGGAGTCATCTTCATGGTGTTAGAGGGGTCCGATTAGCAACCAAAGTGCAACCGGGGGCAGCTGAGTCAATGGCAGAGGTTGACCCCAGCAGCCTGCCAGGACGGGGCAGCTTTGCATTCCAGCTCGGAGTGGTGGGAACTCGGCCAGCCCTGGCTGCCCAGGAAAAGTCATGAATTAATGCATGTCTCTGCCGAGGAACTGACGGCATTGATTGCCGGGGCCTCTCAGAAAAGGAAGGTAATGATCTAGTTTGTGCTTCTGCCCACTATTTGAAGAGCAACTTTTAATCATTGGGAGCTTATAAATCACGGTTTAATGAACCAAGATGTGTAGGTTGTTATTTTGGTCTACGTCTTATTGTGGATAATGCTCTACATATTTGATGTAAATGATACAATGGGTCTGACTCCAAAAGTGAGTGTATAGCTCAAGGGATAAATTGCATAGGTGTTCTCAGGGGAATGAGAGATGCTGCTCTGATTAAGTCTAATGGAAGCTAATTTCTGCAGAGCCCCATGTACTCTACTGCTGATGTCTTGCCTTTGGTGGGTTTTGTTTTACATTATTAATTAACCATACTGCTGCTTCCAAGCACTTGAGACCCCTTTGAAGTTGCCATTTGATCAATTGCTATGCAGTGTGCTACAGGTATAAACACCTCATTGCATTAAACTGGCACTTTAAGTAGTTCTGTGGCCAAAGAACTTACCTAGGAAGAACTTCTGTGCTGAATCATGGCTCCGTGGTGCTGTAGCAAAGCCTCCACCACCAAATGTTGGCTTTGGTCCTTAAAAATGCCTGTTGTTCTGAGCAAAGGTATTATCGCTTTTAAGAGAGAAAATATGCATTGCCACATGTTTTAAGGTAGTTATATTGGCAAATAACTTTCTCTCCACAGAACAAGAAAACTGCAGCCTGGAAGGGATCTACGTAGTGGTTAATAATCTGCTGCAGAAATGCTCTATCTTGAGGTTTCTGGCTGTATTTTCTGCAAAGTGCTCAGTAGTTTGGGATAATATAGCTGGTCCCTGGAACTATTGCAGAGCTGGATGGACAGATTTGTATTTGTCGCTGATTCTCCTGGGATCTGCAGAAATCTGGCTCTCTGCGTTGAGCCATCTGACCTTCCTGTGCTTTGGCAAGCTCCTGCTCATGTGTAGGCGATGCTACCGGTTGCAGGGAAGGTGGCGGTGAGAGCACGCTGTGCTCCTGCTCCTCTTCCCCAGGAAATCAGGGGAGCAGAAGCACCTTGAGTGCGGGGACGCTCCCAGGAGAGGAGGGGAAGGAGGAGGTTTGTTAGCAGAGTCCAGTAATCCCCACGGGATTAGAGGAGGACATAGCAAAGTCAGCATTTTCGGCACAAATCAGCACTATAATCTTCACAAGGGAATGAAATTCCCCCCCTTAGGACAGCACCTGGCTCCCAGCAAGGTCCCCATCTCTGCTACCTGATGTCATCAAAGACACTTGTTCTCTGGCAGTGCGACTGCATGGTTAGTTCCAAACTGAGTCCTGAATTTGGATCCTGTTCATCGGGTGTTGGAGGAAGGATCGGCAGACAAAGAGGAGGGATGGGCAAGAGAAGAGCTGGGCAGAGCGCTGCTCTGGAGAGAGTGGGAGCAGTAAAGAAAAACCTGCCAGCAGCAGGAAAAGGGACCATCACCCCCCTCAGCATCAGTGCTCAGTAAAAAGGCAGGAGAGCCTTCTGGGGAGCCCGAGAAAACCCTTGGCTAAAGACTGGAGATCTGCCTGAAAGGTCTCTGGGCGAGCCCAGAGCTGAGGGAGGGAGGGATGAGGTGGCCATGGATGGCTGTAAATACCGAAGCATTTCCTGCACCCTTCGCTTCACATATATCGCTGGCAGATAGCTTCCTTGTGTTCAGCCCACATTTCTCCTGTCTTGGTTGAATTTAATTTAGGTAAATCTCCTGTGTCAGTCAAACAAATAGCTCCAAGTGTGAGAGAGTAAAGCCGACAGCTCCTTAGGGAAGGGGAGGAGGAGAGGAAGGAGATCGAGGGAAAGGACTGAGCCAGTTTTCTTTGATCACGTTGCGGCACGTGACCAGGAATCACAGGGTCCCCAGTTGCGTGTCCCCCCACCTACAGCACCCGTCCACATGTCTGTCACACTCTGACACTGGATCTGCAGCAACTGTTGCTTCAGCTGGCTGCTGGCACGTATTTGTCATCAGTGGTGTTGAAAACGGAGCCAGAGCAAAATGTCATTAAAACTTCAGCTCTGGACATCAACAAGAGAAAAATGGAAAAGGATTTATCAATGTGAATGAAAACATTGTGATATATATATATTTAAGCACAGGTTTGGGATATTTTCTTTTGGATTTGGATTGATTTCAGGTTACAGATCAAAGGAATGTAACAAAATACAGTTAGTGAAGTGTTCTGTTGTTCCTGCGTGGATTTCTTTCTACCCGTTCCTTGCACGTTGCTGTAGTACGTAGGTGTGCAGCGGCCAGGAGCACCTTCAGCACTGGTACGACACGGGGCATGGGGAAGCAAGGTCATCGATTAGCGCCGTCGTGCCTCAGTAGTGACAAAGTTACGTAATTATGTCCGTCAGGGATCCTTTTCCTAATTGCATACTGCTGAGGGACTAGGACAGATTGTGCCTTATTTACCTTGGCCATTTTAGTGCTAAGCCCGCTCTGGTTGATATCCTTTTTGTTTCCGTAGCACTGACCTCCTCCTGCGGCCAGCTGTGCCCAAGCCCCCTACCCAGGTCTGGTTATTTTCCTTCACACTAAATAGTTTTGATTCGCTGTCAGAGCCCTTTAATTTCGTTGCTGCTTTGTTTGGCGAGATGAAGCAATGCACTCAGAGCACAGAGTAACACAAATAACTGTAATTTTGGTGAAGCTGTCCCCTGGCTCCTGAACTCCCAACCTTCCTGCTCTGCCCGACCCACTCGGCGGCAGTAGAACCAGCACACCCACCGTCTCTTCTTGGTTTCAACCTACAACCACTCTTGCTGCTACCGTACTTAAATGGAGGTTGGTGCCTTCTCCAAAACCCGTGTGTGCTAGTCTTAACTCTGTGAAGTTTCAAGGCTGTGCTAGGAAGGTGCTTTCACCTCCAGGACTTTGTGGGGCGGCAGAACCTGGTACAATCTGTGCCTTGGAGCAGGGCTGAGCACTCCTTTTGCATCATCAGGATGGAGAGGGCTGTCAGAGATCCCACACTTGGCCCCACATAGTGTGAATACCTTGTACAGAAGCTCTGCAAGGCTGGTGGCCAGCCACGTGATGGTCCGGAGGTCTCAGCTGGCCTGGGCTGGTGTTCAGCTTGTACTGACTGTGGTCCAACACTGATACAACTGAGTTGTTCCAAGCTGGATCCCATTCAAAAGGAAAAAAAGGTTTCTTGGGGCCACAGCTTTACAGTGTGATGGAACAAATGGTGCAAGTGAACTGCTGAAGATCCCTGATGTCACAAGAGCTTGTAAGGATAAATCTTAGGGAAACATTTGGAGAGCCAGGAGCGTTATTCAGTAATAAACTGTCCTCTCTTGAAAGGAGTACATGGCAGAACTTCCTGATGTTCTTTGCAGTCAATCTGTAAGCTCTTGGTTGGTAGGAGCTAAGGATCATATGTTCATACTGCCTCTGCAGCGTCATCTTCTATTTTTCTGGAGGTGTCAGGAACATAATCAGCTGTCAGAAAAAATAGAGGCTCGGGAAAGAAAAGGATGTGATTTTCTTGGCAAGTAGATTCTCCTCATCTTATGTCCTCTGAATCTGGACTGGAAGGACTAGGCACTTTCTCAACTGTTTTTTGCAAGACCTGGCTCAGCTAATGAGCTATCAGCCACAAGCCCTTATCGAGATGGCTCTGTAAAACCAGATGGTCTTTCACCATCTGACTGAGTCTTTTGTGTTGAGCAGCAGCACCATGTGACTCTTGGCATCAAATACAGTTTTGCCGATGTTCATTAAACTGCGGTAATATATAGCAATTTTCTACTTGCAGAAGTGCCTGAAAACTTGTCATGGTCTATTTGTGGAGGCAGATTCAATCTAAATGGCTTTCTGAATGGGAGTCCTGGATATCGCGGGGATATGCAGGGCTTGGGGTAGTGATGCTGTTGTCTGAAGCTGCCTGTGCTTCGAGGAACAAGTTGCAGCACTGCCTTGCTTTAACAACTGAAAACAATCAGCTTTCCAGTGCAATAGTTACTTGTTACAAGGAGAAAACAGCTCATAATTTATTTTCAGAAATGAGGTCAAAATAGTGCAGCTGGGGGGGGGGAAGTGACTGGCGTAGCAGGTTGGTAATGAGATACAAAGCCTTTCCCTGTAGCTTAAATCCAGCTTCAGTCAGCAGTGACTGAAATCTTTTATCATTTGACAGTTGTTCACCACGGCCTTTGCTGTGTTGGCTTTGCTCCGTGACATCTGAGTCAGTACTTGCATAACCAGCACCCTGCTCGGCTGCTTGTGCATCATATGGACCTGCACAGGGGCCGGGGCAGGTTAGCGGCAAAGCACCCGCTCCTTTTGCCGAGATCACACTTGTCCTGTGAAGACGCCTCCTGCTCTTCAGAAGGTTTTAGATTGTACATACTTTCTTGCTGGTTTGAAGCCCTGAGCCCTTGTCTGTGTTTCCAGCTGTGCCGGTGCACAGGGTAGTGGGGTGGAGATTGTACTAATCATAGAATCATAGAATGGTTTGGGTTGGAAGGGACCTCAAAGATCATCTAGTTCCAGCCCCCCTGCCATGGGCAGGGACACCCTCCACTAGACCAGGTTGCCCAAAGCCCCATCCAACCTGGCCTTGAACACTTCCAGGGATGGGCTCCAAGTTGAAGAGCAGCATTAGAGTGGCTCTGCCAGGGCTCTTGCAGCAGCCTCACCAATTGCTCAGTCTGGTCCTGGCTGATGGAGTCATCCCTTCCACAGGAGGTCTGGTCCTGCCCTCAGGTTCCCTCCTCACAGCCTCCTCTGAAGCCCCTCTCCATGTCTGCCCCTGTGCACACAGATTTCTGAGGAGTTAAAGCCTTAAATCAAAGGGCATAGATGTCTTCTGTACATTTCCTTTCCCTGACCATTGTAGAGTTACAGAAAACAATAGGGCAGACAGTCAGATCACATCAGATCACTGCCCACAGGTTGTTCTCTAGTGCAGATCTTCTTCTGGTGATGGATGCAGCTTCCTTAGTGATCCATCTGGGAAGGAGATACTGAGATCAGGTATTTAAGATCTGTCCATGCTTTTCTGCTCTGATACATTAGCCGGCCAGAGTTGTTTCTGCTTTCCCCCCTTGTAGTATATTAACATCCATATCATAGACTTTGTCTGCATCTCTTATGTCTGAGCTTTCTCATATTGCCTTGTCTTAGTCAGAGGGGTAGCAAACTTAGAGGAAGGGTCTCTTCAAATGTGCCTGCTTGGAGATGCACTGAGCTTTTGCCTGATGCAATGGAAGCACCAAGTACTTTGTTCGCCTTACGTGATTTTGATGGCTGCCGGATTTGCCTAGTTCTGCAGTTTGAAGTGTGCCGGTCCTCTGGGTTTGTCACTTAGCTGTCTCGCACGTGAACAGACATGGCTGAGCCTTCCTGAGTCTGGGACTGAAGTGATGGCTGTGAAGTCCCGACCCCAATTCAAAATATTGACTTGCCTATGAAATAAGACTAGTTGAGAGTGTCAGTGTGAGCTGCCTGTCCACAGCTGATGGACCAAAGTCTCTGGGGACGTAGGGAGACACCTGGGAAAGGATGAGAACCGGTGTCATGGGAGGGGAAGGCAGAATGAAAGGGCAAAGGTAGATCTCCTTAAATAGATCAGATTTCCCCACTGAGTGAGGGAAATCTCTGGCATGAAGGTGTCCCCTGCTCCAGAGAGTCTGCTGTTTAGGTACTCGCTCTGAAGAGGCTGATTCCTTTTGGCTCCTACTGTTTTCATACACTTTATAGCAGGATGACAGCTCTGAGGAGTAAAACAAGCCAGGAATGTGACTGCTGTCATGTGCTGGAGGCACGCTGTCATAGTGACCTGGGATGGGCCGCGGGGTGAAGCTGGGCTGGGATGACAAGGGAGGGGAAGGATTTCCTGGAGAGGAAAATTGCCTGGCCAGCCCTTTGGAAAAATGTAAGCATGCTCTGCTGAAGGGCACTTGGGGTCCCTCCTGGCAGAAGCTCGCAGCACCACAGAGCTGGGCGTTGAGAGGAGGTATCAGCTGCAACCTGTTGTGCAGGCAAGTGAAGGAAGCCACCCTGTGGCCTGCTTTTGGGGGCTGGTCTTGCAGGTGCTCTGGTGAGTAGGCAAGCGGATGAGGAAGGTTTAAATCAGCCTGCAAAGAGACGGTAAAATAACAAGAAAAAAGGAAATGTGTGAGGAATTCTAACTTATTCTAATAGCATGAGTCTCCAGTGGACCTGAGGTAGAGTGTTAGACTTAGCATTTTAGCAGGAAGCGTAGAGAGGAGAGGAGATGCTTGGTCTGCAGAAGAAGGGTCAAGAAAGCGCACGTGGATGGGAAGGCACAGGCCAACCATGCATCTGTTGACACAGAAATATCAGAAATGTTTGTGGTTAATATAAACACTTGGCAATAGAGATAAAATCAAACCAAGTGTGGGTTGATCCAATGCAACAGACATCGCTGAAGTTTAGTCCCCTCTCATGAGTTTGAATTTTGCTCTTGAGCAGGTAAGAAGAATAAGGTGATGGAGTTTAAGGGGACCTCCAAAATGATAGGATCATTAAATATCCCAGGGTGAGTGTTCATTTCATGTGACTGATATTTATCCAGGGATATGTTTAAAGTTCCCTTTAGGCTTTTGTTAACAAAGTAGGGATTAATTTCTGGCTGAACTCTTTCTTTAAGTAGGATGGGCCCAAGTGCTGATGGCCCTGTTGAACATGTAGCTTGCCTGCTAAGCTTGTGGTGGCAACACCAGCATCTAAAACTTTGTAGACATACCTTTTAGTATACCTCACCCAGCCTCTTGGGGTACCTCCTGGCTCCATCCTGAAGCTTTGAGGTACAGATGTGATATTGCTGCTCGTCAGCCTCATTTCATTGCTGGGTATCGTGATAGTACTTACTTTATTGGTAACAGTGTAGTAAATCACAGCAAGAGGACAGGGCTTCATTTGATTTTGAGCTTACCCAGCTTCTGTGCTGGGAGAAGAAAATAAGATGGTAAGTGATTCCTCGTAGATGGGAAGCGTGGACTTGCCAGTGGTAGATACATACATCATAATTTAGGGCATATTTGAAGTTTTTTGATATAGTTGTGGTTTTGGTAGGTGGCTGTGCAGCTGCTTTCTCCCCTTTTTTCTCCCTTGTGCCCTAGATGGACAGCTCTGTTCACAGCAATTGTTAGAGGAACTTGGGCTGTAGTTTTCTGTGCACTTCAAGTGGTATAAACCAGCAATGCCACTGTACAACGTGATTCTGCTTTCTTCCTGGCCCCCTTCCCGCTGCCCACATACTCGTGCCAGCACGAGTGTCGGTACTGCATCGGGAAACCAGTCCAAATTAGAACTAACCCGGACAAGAGATGTGAGCTTCGCTGTAACCTCCATCACTTTGAGATCCAGTTGGGAAAGGCAGAAGAAAGCCGGTGTTGTGTGGCTCACTCCGTGGGAAGGAGAGGGTTGGTCTCCGAGCAGGGTAATGGCTGGAGAAAGCAGCCCGTTACTGCACTGATGTTCAGCTAAAAGCGTGATCCCGTACCGATGAAGGAAATGGCAATTATACTACCAAGGGGTGTAAGGAGCAGGCCCAGGCCCATAGCGATTTATTTTCAGTCAAACAAGAGCCATGAAGTCATTAGTTATTTCTTCAGAAGGCTTTGGTAGGTGTGCTGGAGAGCACTGTGCTGTCTCTGCTGTGCCATATGTGCACGCAAAGATGAATTCCCAGGTTGGCAAGATGGGAATGATGATGAGACAGAAGTCTGAGTCAGACCCAGTGGGGAGAGGCAAATGCCACAGGCTGAAGCAGTGCTTGGACTCCTGTGGAATTTTGGAAAGAGCCAGAAGAAGGGAGATGTTTTGTTCTTTTAATAAGAGAAGAACAGAGGGTTTGAAAAACGTGATTTTAAGAAGCAAATGCATTGTAAATTACAGCTTCATTCTCTAGCTACAGCTTTCCTGAGGATCTGGAGTACTTTGCAAATATTTAATGACTCTCACCTCAGTGCCCTTGCAAGCATTGCGCAAAATAAATGAAAGTGAACTGTGCTGCCAGACTTGCAATCCAGCTGTACCTCTGATGCCTTTACTAGCACCTCTAGAGCTATTTTCTTCATTGTAAGGGTAGGGAAGTGACGCTGATATAAACTGCTCAGTTAAATAGAGAGCGGGTCCCACACCGGAGTCCTGCAGACTCTGCTCCGACAGCCTCACAACCTGCTATTCCGCACCTCAGGAGGCGGCACGGCCGTCTCGCTGCGCCGTCGCGGCTGCGTGCAGCGTTATGGCGTGCGTTCCCCCGGCACCAGCCTGGGAGCTTTCGCGCGTACGCTGTAAATGGGTATCTTAGTGGTCTTTACGTGCATTAATATTCTGTCTCTCGGTTACACGGAGTAGATGTGCTATGCAGATGAAATCCCCCACAGTGATTTCAGTGGGGTTCTGCAGGCTCGGATTTAGACTGTTCTTTTCATTAAATTGGACCTCTAATGACATATTTGTAAAATGTTTCGGGTTTTTTTTAGTTTCCACAGGGTGTTCCTCTGCTTTAGCATGTTACAGAAATAAGGTACATGGTTGAGGCACTGATTTAGAACAAGCAAGCTTAGAAATCTTTGCCTCAATTCCCTCGGTTTTTAAATTTACATTGGATGAGCATATCATAAATCATAGGGAAGCAACAACTTACCCTGTTCTGCAACCCCCCCCCAAGCAGCTGCTTTTAAAAAGCTGACGTTTAATGCAGTGATTAAGTATGAAATCCATAAGTGTGAAATTAAGCATCAGATTAATTACTCCCAAACTTGTCTCTATGCACTGTGCATACATTCCCCCTCCCACCTTTCTCCTCTTACTTTTCCTCCTCTTTGCCTTTGCCTGTCAAAATGTAAACGCTTCAGCTCGGCGCCGGTGTTATCTTTGATGTCGGTGAAGCGCGTTGCACGCAGCAGCTGCTACCAGAAGCAAAACTCGACCGACGATGATGGTAACTGCGGTTTGGAAGTTCTGCCGTGCAAAACCAGGGAGAGGGTGTCGGGGCAGAAAGCAGTTACAGCAGCCTCTGGCAGAAGACAAGGTGATGGAAAGACAGACAGTGCTGGCCACGGAAGGGTCACCAGAGACAGGCGCTTTGCAGCTTTCTGTAATGGCAGGGGAGCATTTAGCTCAGCTTGGCTCAAAACAGCAAAGCAAACCTAGATAGGACAACTGAGGTTAATGTGGAAAGAGCTGTTAAATGTTAGCTTTAGCAGCCAGACGTCTTTGCTAAAATAGAAAACAAAAGTTATTTCATTAAAGCCTCTGAACACAAAGTACTCTGTGAAAGTTTAAAGGCCAGGTGGTGTATTAAGTAAATAAAGTAGTCCTGCTGTAGGCATTGTTTCTCACGGCAGCCGGCTATAACCAGCACATAGTACCAGTGACCATGTGAATCTCTGCCATGTGATGTAGTGCTGTGCCTGGCTGACGTGCTGATACGGGGCTGGGAAGTCAGAGGAGACTTTTCTTTCAGCAGTTATCAGTATGTTGATAAGGGCCAACTGGTGCACGTGGCTTATTTGCATGGGTTGGCTTACGCTCATTAGTCATCTGGTTCGGATCAGAAAAAGAAACTTGCAGTTTGCACCGATGTCATGTGTCTGGCCAGCGCAGTTTGGATGAAGAGGAGGGATTGATTTTCATCTTAGTGACTTTTTAGATTGGGATCGTAGTACTGCACAGTTAGCTTTTCTTGTAACCCAGCAGTTACCCCCAGGCAGTGGTTGCAGAATGTCCTATCCCCTTATCGGCAGTCCTGGGTTGGTGTACGGCAGGAACCGTTTGGCAGGTGGCACTCTTAAAACTCCTCCTGCCCTGCTGTCCGTGGCAGGATTGGAAAGTTAGCCAGGGGGTTCAGAAAGTGAAAAGCTGGTGTTTGGAAGCTTCTTGGCCCCAGGCTCCATGGGTGATGGATGCACGGGAGGACAAAGCATTCTTTGTTCACGTGTGCTTCTCATAGAGACACATGCCTGAACCTCCTCCTTCTGCTTCTTGTGGTCCTACAGGATGTTTCCCCATCGCGCTGTTACCTGCTGAGGATCACTGTTAGTACTTTACTCCTCTCATGGACACTAGCGCTGGCAAGGTACGTGTTGCCTGGGCTTCTGACAGTCCCTACTGGCCACAGCCTTACGGTGTCTGGTTAAGTCTTGGTGCTGAGTCTCTCAATGTAATTACCACGCTGAGCTAATTGCTGGTGCCTGGCACAAGCACTTACTCAGTGGCTACCTCAACCATTACCGGGACCTCTTCATTTATCACCTGTCAGGCTGTCAGCAGCAGTGGAATGTACATTTGCCTGTCTCAAAAAAACAAAACCAAAAAAAGCCATTCTTTGCCATCAAGCTCATGGCTGATCTTCGTTTCTTTGCTATGAATTATTTGCCCATGGTATTCTCTCCAGTATTTGCAAGACAAAGGAGAAGGGTTGGCAGAAAATTGGGAGTTAGAAGCCAGGCTGGAACTTTCCTGCCAAGGAGAACCAGAAAAATCCCATTGGGAGGGATGCACTACACCAGGATTTCTGGTCTCTGCCTGCTGTATTTGGATCCCATGTATCTGTTGCTTTAAAAGCAACGAATTCATAATTGTGTACATCTCTGGATCCTATATACCGCTTCCTGCACCTTGCCTATAGCTCTAAGAGCCCAAGTTCCCAGCCCTTGACAGCCACCTCTTTCCAGGCGATCAAGCCCCCTGGTCAACTTGTGTACTCTGATAGTAATTTGCTGAATAAAGGCAAAAACGCAAATCTGTTGAAAACAGGCAATGCAAAACCGAAAGTGATGAAACTCATCTAGTGGTGAGAATAACTATTAAGAACTAAGTGTGAAAACGCAGACTCACTGTGGAGGTTTCAATCTCAAAAAGGTGCTAAGCATGGGAGAAGGAGAGGGTAGAAACCAGCTCCAAGGGTGCTTGGGCAGCGGGACTGGGGGCATCCCCCATGGCTGGGAGCCTGTCCGACTGGGCCAGCCTGGTAGGGCAGAGGTGATGACTGCTTTGGTGAGGAACATCTCCAGAACCTCATGGTACACTCTGAAAAGGCAAAACAACACAAAGCTGACCTCCCCCCCTCCCCGCAAGGCCTCCAGAGCCCCCTTTATCTGAGACTGGAGGTGTAGCCGGCTTACAGTTCCCAGCCAGTGGGTATTTGGAAAGCTGCTCTAAGGAAATGAAATGCTATTTCAGTTGTGTTCTGTAGCCCATGCTGACATAACATGTCAAGTCTTTCCAGCTTTGCCAAGCACATGTAACAAATGTAAACAACTTCTTCACAGAAAGGGTTGTCAGGCTCTGGAATGGGCTGCCCAGGGAGGTGGTTGAGTCCCCGTCCCTGGAGGTATTTAAAAGAAGGATAGATGAGGTACTTGAGGACATGGTTTAGTGGTGGGATGGCAAGGTTAGGTTAGTGGTTGGACTTGGTGATCTTAGAGGTCTTTTCCAACCTAGATGATTCTATGATTTCTAAGATAACCAATGTACAATTCTGGGCAAGGCAGAAGATCCTCTGTCTAATCATCGGTGCAGCAGCAATCTGCAGTAAACCCTTTAAAGGATACAGTGGTGGGAAAGTGTTTCAGCCTTTTGGCATAAAGGGGCCTCAAGATCTTCAAAAAGAGGAACACTTCTCAAAACTTTAGTAATTATACTCTTCACCTCCCTGATTTTCTCAGTTTTACAACGAAAAAGTGTTACATTGCAGGTTCCACAGATACGGTGTTGTTGAGGCACGTAGATAGACCACAAGCTGAGGAGAATGGGCTATGGGAAACTGATGCGGTTTTGTCTAAGGTTTTACAAAGTGAAACAGCTTCTAAAGCAAAAGTTGGTGCTTTCAGTTTCAGGTATTTCTGTGGCTGAGACCACTTAAGGAGTGGTTTCCTTTACTATGTTGGAACCAACATAAAGAAATTAGATTTTTATTGCAAAAATACAATCTCCCTGTGAAACTTTTCAGCCAGCATATGCTATTTTAAGGACTTAAAGGGTATATTTTACTCTTCGTTTGACTAATAAAAAAATCTGAAAGATGTTTTTGGACACAAATAAGCTTCCCACTGAACGGTGTACCAGCTGCTTGAAAAGCCAGGGAGTTGTTTCAGTAAGACTGAAGCGAATGTGCTTACTGATGCAGCTGGGGTCGATGCTGCTGAGCCAGGACCGGGGAGCTCAGATGAAGGACTAGAAGGTCTGGCCGTTGTACGAGTGATGCACTGTTGATCCCAGATAGAGCCTCTATGGTCCAACGGCAGAAGCTGTAGTTCTTGTAGGCTGGGAGGCATCCCAAATTGGTGTGGAAGTCAAAGTGCTAGATACGGCAGGAAATTGCCTGGGAAGTATCTAGCATATTTTTTGGTACAAAGATTACTTTTCAGGCTTAATTTTATTTATTTTTTTTAACTCCCAGGTATTTCACAACATTTAGTGTCAATATCACCAGTACTATTTGAATAGACACAGCCAGTAACCATTTACCTCCTTATGGATTCGTAGTTTTACTGCTATTAAGTGGCATTAAACTTCGTTTCACATAATTTGCATCGATTTGCTTATGTGTCAAAATGACCATAGTATTGTGTCTGAAGAGTGAATCAGCTTAACGAACAGCCAGCTCAACTCAGACTCACTTGTGCTGCTAACTACTTAAAATTCAGCAGCCGCAGCCTGCCGCCGTCTCTCTTTGACTGCCGGCTGAAGAATGGAAACGAAAGGACAGCGCTGTCCTGGGAAGGAATCGGACAAAAAGTGTCACACGGAGCCACTGCAAATGGAAATTCCCTTTGGGGTTGTTTTTTTTTTTTCTGAGAAGTTTCAGTCGCAATGGTAAATGATGGCTATCCATAAGTTTGGAAAGCTATTTTAGCAACAGGTATTATATGGTAGCAATGGCATTATCTGCTTGATGATGCAGACAAGACAATACTGAAGGGGGATTCCTCGGAAGAGGTAAACTGCGAAAGTGATTTGGTTTTCATGGCCAGAAACTCTCACCAGTTTTAACTACTTTACCTTCAGCGCACAAACCCAAAAGTCAAGTTTGAGAGCAGGCTGCTGGCTATATCCTGTGGGCCCTATTCCGAACGACCCAAAGCCCGCCTCTTGTACTGGAGCACGTCCCTACAATCCCTGGCAGGATCGATCGTGGGCAGGAGGCTCCCCAGTTTGTGGGGATGGGAGCTGGTTTTCTGTCTGGAAAAGGGTTGATATAAAAGGGAGGCTTTGGCAGGAATCACTGGGCTGTGAGCATCCTTCCTCCCAGAAACCTCCAGATGCATCCTGCCAGGTCAGGCATGAAATGGAGGTGACAGAACTAATTCTGGGTGTCACCCGGGGAATGTAGGAAATTTAGGAGGGCGGCCACCCTTCTTCCCTGGGGAGGACGCGAGTGACACCGTAGCACTTTATCCTTCCTGTGATGTATCCGTGGAAGGCTGGTTTGGATCAGAAAGCCCGAGTGGGTGGAGAACCTAACACCGTGCAAAATTAGGGCTTTATTTAAAAGAAATAGTTGCAAATACCTAGAGAAACAAGTGAAGGCAGCAACGTTAATCTTGTGTATGGAGGACCAAAGAAATGCCCGTTAGTGTTCCAGGCTAACGTGGGCCGAAGCTGTGGGCTCTGCCGTTACAGCAGTGAATTCTCGGGGCTCTGGCATCCGACCTGCCGTGTGCGGCCCGATCCCGGCTGCCGTGGCTCAAATACTGGGCAGAACTGACTGCTGGGCCACCGCTGCGTGCCGTCGGGGACAACGCTGCCGCGGGGAGAAGGCCACTGGAGATGGCCCTGTTTTGCTCAAAATTAAGAGTGGTGCTATTTAGTTCTGTTAGGATCTCACATACTGAGTCAAGAAACACTATAATATGAAAGTTGCTTCTTTAATGCGATTTTGCACCACGTGTTCCTATATTCTTATGAGTATCCTTTTTCATATGCATATTCAATTATGCAAATGTTAGGACTTCATCAATATGGAGACCACAAAGTTAACCTCTTTTTTCGCTCTTTTTGTTCCCAGAAAGGAAATGTCAGGATGAATCAGAACAAAGCAAAACTCTTGGACTGATTTAAAACTGGACAGGGACAATCAGTAGAAAACATAGGACAAAACCTTGTGTTAGCCAGTGACACAGTAACTGATCTGCTGGATATTTTTCTCTCTCTCTCTTTTTTTTTTTTCCCCCTAAAATTCTTGGTTTAGATTCTGGAAAAAGGAAGAGCTATTTAGTTTCTTAACAAGAAAATATCACATTTCATTATGCATTTCATTGTCTGATGAAAGAAACACTAGCATAAGAGATAATTACTTGCCATATCAGTTCATCTTGTTATCAGGACCAGCAGAGTTTGCAGCCAATCTCATTGTTTCTTCTCCAAAATCTTGCATACGTACTGAATTTTTTCAGCTTCATTACAGAAGGCTCTAGAATTGTTGGCTAGTTTTCACCACTTGTTTTATGCATACTTTCTCCAAAATGAACTGTTTTCAGCCATATCTTGTCTCTTCGATGGACTTCTTTTGTAGTAGAACAGGCTAGCTACTGTGCATATATATATATATATATAACTATATATTTATACCAATGCTGCCTGTTTAGGTGGCAGTCCAATAGGATTAAAGTTAATACAAAGTTCTGTTACTCCTGAACTTATTTTGGTTTGAGGATATATTACAGATTTTCATTCCTTTATGTGGCAGACTTTTATAAAATCCTTTGTAGCATTTAGGATGTTGAGCTGTATCACAGCAGCCAAAAGTCTTTTGTTTTAATAATCATAAAAATATTTCACATTTCCTATGGGATTATTCCTTCCACCTCAGTATTGTACAAATGTAAATAACATAGATACCACAATAATGCTTTGAGGTCAGCTTTTAAATACCAAAGGTTGAAAGCCTAATTACATAATTTAATCAAATTCCCTGCAAAATAATTATAATTTTCCCTCCACCTCTGTGCGGAAACTGAGTAACAGAAAAAGTGAATCTCAAATGTATTAGGGTGTGCCTGACGTTGAGTACTTTATGTTTTAAGAACCTAATTGAAGCAGGCAGTTCTAAGGCTGAGAGTGCTCCCGGTAAAGTCGCTGGAGTCAGAGATGCTCCTCATCCATAAAAACTCCTGCCAAGTGTCCAAGGCTGGCATCCAAAAGGAGACCACCAGTGAATGTTCCTATAAACTGGAAGCCACGCTCTCTGTCCTGGCTGTGCCGTCACACAGCCGTATTGAGGTGGCAGTAGCTTTCATTGGGACCAAGAGATGTTACTTCCTTGGTCTCCTTTGATCCACATCTTCCTGTGTCCTTAGATGTCCTCTACGCTTGGTAGGCCAGCCTGGTCAGGACCACTGGATATGTGGTTTCCTTACGTCTGGTAATAGCTCTTTTGGCAGAACTTGCTCACACTGGAAATGGGTTTTGTAGACTTGCCGAATACATTAGCGCACAATGAACACATCCCAGCAGCAAGACTTTAAGATCTAATGGTGTTTTTCTCCCTCTTAGTGGTTTTACATTTGCATCAATTACAGCTACCATCCACCTCAAACCCCAGTCTGAGTGCTCAGGAAACATTTGGACGTCCATAAAAAAGCAGAAGATAAGAGCGTTTGCCCCAGAACTATTTATCTAAATTTGTCTGTAAGCAAAGACCGAACAGGCAAGTGAGGTGTCCTTTTAACCTTCAGGACGTGGAACGCTCTCCAGTCCCACTGAAACCAGCTGAAATTGGGGTTTGATTCCCGCTAAATTTTTCAGTGAGAGCTAGGATTTTCTTTGAAAGAAATACATACATTACACTGCACCCCTAAAACCTCTACAAATAAACCACATTAGAGCCTAATCATTTTGCCAGTTTCTCGATGACTGATTCTATTCGCTTAAAGTTAAGTCTCTTCATATGTGAAAGCCATCAAGAAAGGTTGGTTTCAATGAAGAATGATAGCTAAAGAACAGTTACCTAAATTCCTTATTAATTCCTTTAATCATAAGATCTGGTAACTCTTCCCAGATGTGTCAGTAATAGTTTCTTCAAGTAACAGATCCCTCCCTGAGCTGTGAGATTTCTAGTCTTCTGAGTCTAGCATCGTAGTTATTACTGAGTTTTATTCTTACTTTCCATCAATACAGAGTTTTCCTTGAAAATGTTGCCTGTGAGGTGAAACGTGATGCTGAGAGGTAATGAGTATGAGTTGTACTAATGCGCTTTACCCTGAGTTGAAAGGAAGGAGCAGGGGAGGCTGCGTGTACACCAATGCAACGCTTTTGGATGGGAAAAAAAATCTCTGGTGCACAAACCTCCTGTGAAGCCTTGCAAGCTCACACCAAGAAGATGAGCTAGACTTACCGTGAAGATGGAGTATCACGTTCTCAGACACTTGTTTGAATGGCTTGGGATTGCACGCTTATTAAATGCTACCTGTCTGCTCCCTTTTCATGGACTTGAGTCCCCTCTGGACTAACTGATCATCTGCACAAATCTCTAGAAGTACAAGAAGTGAATCAAATTCAGAGATCACATAGCCCACTTCAAAATCTGTACCTCTCCTCAGCCTCACAGTTTTTATGCATTTAAGTCTGTCCTGATAAGACATAAGAAAATAATCCTTTGTTCACTGACTTACATATAGATATAGCAAGAAACACAGACGTTGTAACTGGAATTTTCTAATTGGACGTGGATGTCTGCCGGTTCTTAAATGGATAATAACTATAGCGTAAATGATCTGTTTGATCACAATTCAGAACCGCCCTAAGAACATAACCTAAAATACAGCTGGGGTAGATACATGTGTCAAATAAAAACAGGATGCTCGCAAGAGAAATGATCTGCTGCTGCTATTTTCAGTAAAAGATAGGAATAAACTTTCTTCTCAAAGGCTGCTGAAAAGTATTCTAGTTGGGATAAAGGCATTGCCAAGAGCCTTACAGAAAGCAGACTGAGGCTCCTGGGAAATACGCCCTGTTGCTTTTCGCCTCTTCTCCTAATTTCATTCTAGCTGCTGGATGAGATACTGTTAAAATAATGAAAAAGAAGAAAAAAACAACAATTAAAGCTCTTGAGCCATCTGCCATGACATAGAAGTAATCCAGAGACTCATGGGAGTATTAAAATTATAACAATAAAGTAATACCAGTGCTGAGGGTCATTTTAGAAATAAGAAGCAGACAGGAGGTTAATACAACATGAACCTCCAGCACTCTCATCTTGCCACTGTGCTCCCTGTAAATGGATCAGACAATTCAACCAGTCGAATGATTAAAAGAGTTTTAGGGGCAAAGTGGAGCAATTCCCTTTCATGAACGAGGAGGTGAGATACATCCTTCTGGTCTGGGGAAATGTGATGAAAAACTACAGGTTCACTGCAAAGCTGAGATTTCTGTCTGCTTTTCTCCTGAACTGATCTTTGGTAATTATTCTTGTTTACAGCCTCTGGCCTCTCCTCTTCTCCATCTACCCCAACACAAGTGACCAAGCAGCCCACGTTTCCTCTTGAATCCTATAAGCATGAGCCTGAGAGACTAGAAACACGGATTCACTGTTCTTCACCTCCAGACACTGGGCAGAGATTTTCTTCGCCTCCATCTCAAAGTGCAGCCAAGCCTCCTATCATGACACCAGCTCCCTGTGCTACCTCAAAACCAGTAAGTAAAGCATGTCTCCAGTTTTCCACTGGGAAATGTACGGGGTTTTGTGTAACTGCTCCTTGTATTACAACCGACGGGCTGGAGCGTGTGTGTCCATACTGTGGAACAGAACGAGAACAATTTTAGTTCAGACTTGTCTCAGCGTCTCCCAACATTCAGCTGACAAGACACGAGGAGCCCAAAGGTGGCACCTCCCCTTCTGATTTACCCAAATAGCAGCTAATTTTTGCACTATTTTCAAGCGAGTTTTGCAGTGGCTACAGATCCCAGCATACATTGCTGAGATGTCACTTCAGAGAAGGCTAAAATTTTATTTAGGATTGTCTGTTATGTCCCTTAGGAAGAGCTGATGAGAGAGCTAGCAGCCAAAGAAAGCATATCAAAAAGAAATTCACAGTATGAGCTGCAGGGGTTTGAATTCCCGCTGCCTCTGGAGTCGGAGATGACTGGGACAGCTGGTAGCTGATGGTGCTGGTTGCTGCCAGCCTCCTGCCCCAGCTCAGCGTGTAGAGGAAGACGGGCAGCGCTGCCAGGGTGTTTACCCAGCCCCCACGCAGTGGAGGTGACTTTGTAAGAGTGGTTTCTTCAGCTCCTGGGAACGCGTGAACTCAGCGGTCCCTGGGAATTCCTGAATTCCAGCCTCTGATACTGTCCACCACAACATCCACGCTGCACGCCGTTGTGCCTCCTGCCCTCTTCGCAGCCAGCCTGAGCCTCAGAGGCATCGCTGCTCGTCTCTTTTTGTGCTCCTCTGCCTTTTGTTCCTTCTTTCTTTTTCATGTTAATTCCTTTGCAATAACTTTATCTTTCCGTTCACCATTCCCCTGCCTCGTGGAACTAGCAGCCTGTGCTCTGTCACCAGAGCTAACTACCCTGCATCTGTCTTTCCCAGCTTTTCTTCTTTTTTTCCCCTCAGAATATAAAATCTTTGATATTTTCTGTATCTAGAAAACTAGAAATGTAAAGGACAGAAAGGTTCATGAGGTCTGCTTCCCTGTTGAACGACTACAAATTCGGTTTCATTCCAGTTCTTAGTGATTTATTGAAAAGCAGGACGTTTCCTCCCACTCGCCCATGGCAGAACTGTTCCAGAGTCTGAACAGGCTAACAGGGCAATCCCAAAATGTTGGCCTTTGCGTTAGGTACCTCCACAGCAGCAGCAGCCGTTGTTAAGCAGAAAGTGTTTAGGTACTGGATCTGTGTTCATATACTGCTTTCAAGTCCTTCACACAGTAAAACACGTGCCCTGTTTTGGGGACCCCTTCTCTAACAGTTAGGAAGTCTCTGATTTTCAACCTGATTTTTTTTCATGGACAGGTTACGACCATTTGCTTTTACAATTAATAGCCATTTTCATTCATTGTTTTTATATCCTGTTGTACCTGTAGCCAACCTTTGTTTCTGTAGATTAAGCAAGCCAAACTCTCCTGCAAAATACAGACTTTCTGTGCTGCTATGCAAAAGTAAATAATTAAAGTATTAAATAAAATAAATCCTACATTTATAGTTAGGGAAGTCCAGCAGTAACTTTTCTCCAGCCAACTCACTGCCTTTCCATGTAAACGGTAGTCTTGGGATACATGAATTATGAAAGTCAAAGGTTTGTAGGACACAAAAATATTTTTGGTTGGTTTCAGTCGTATTATTTGCAGATGAATGTGTTCATCTGTGTTGTGCAGCTTTTGTACCTGTTAGAATAGAAATGGGGAAACAACAGCATCTTAGCACATTCCACTGACCGAAAGACTGAAAAGTTTGTTTTGCTTTTAATTATTTACTGATTCGGCCAATATGAAGTTGAGTGGAAGATGCCAGAATAAAGAAACAGAATTCTCTGCAAATATTTATCAACTGTTGTGCTTGTATGTATGCACAAGAGAGCCTGGATAGAAACTCAGTATGTTGGACTCAATTATCTCCCCTTCAGAAGATACAGAAATATATGTATATTAAAAATACATAGGATGTATAGCACCTGAGTACCATCTGTACTTACATCTGAGCACAGTGAGTGTGCAGGGCTGCCAGCAAATCGTGAGGGGTTTGTTTCACTTGGGAACAAGTGGCAGCAGCTACAGAAGTGCGAGGAACGAAGCCCGGGGTGTTTCATTTTCAGCAGAGACCAGCGAGAGAGCTGTGCCAAGCTCTCTGGTAGGAGAAGCTGTTAGAGAAGAGAAAAGCTAAGTTTCTGCAGAAAGACTCAGCACAGTTAATGTCTTTTGATCCTTGTTAGTGATGTACCTGGTATTCCTTCACAAATATGACAGCAGTAGACCAACATTCTTGATTTGAGTACTGTATTTCAGGCATTTCATTTCTTCTGAGCTGCGTGTTAAGAAACAGGTGTTTTCACAATGCACGTGCTATAAACACATCTGTAAAAGGCAAACTCAATTTCTTGTTTACTTAGATCATCACTTCTTGGCATAACAATTCCAGTTGTCTTAAAAACACACTATAAATTATATGATAAATGGTTTCATAGTAGCCGTGCTGTAGATGATCAGTTTAATGATAGGGAAGCTTCTACGTTGACATCTGAAATGAGACGTCGACTCTTATCTACAGGGTTCTGTCAACTTAAACCTCGTTAACTTATTTCATTGTTTAACTAGTGATGATAACGTGTGAGAGCCCAGAACTATTATAAACAGTTCATGATTCCTATATATATTGCAGTAGAAAAGAGGAACCCTCAGACCCAGACCCAGAATTATTATTAAGAGACCCACAGAACAGCAGATAACTGTAAGAAGGTGCAGTATCAGGACTTGGAAGTAATCGTAGCCGTTTTTATAATTAACTGCCTTTAAAGCTGATTGTGTACTTTTGTGGGGTTTTTTATATCTGAGACTGTGGCGCAGAATGGTTAAATCTGTTCAGTAAGAGAGAAGGCATGGAGGAAAGAATAAAAACCTTTATTTCCCAGCAGATATAATCCAAACCTTTCATGTTTTAGTAGCACTTAGTGTATATTTTGATGTGATTTTTTAAGCCTTAGATTCTGGTGAGGGGAAGAAGAAGTGGGAGACAGTTCCTGACAGAGGAAGATCCTCCTTCAGCAAGTATCATCTCAACTCAGTATACAAACCTAAGCAATTAACCTCATGCTAAATGGATGTCTGTGATAATCGCTAAGGTCTGGATTTATCCCACCTAACTTTAGAAACCTGTCTGAGCGGCTTAACTTGGGAGTGTAGTAGCTCTAGTTGTCTCTGTATCCCCCGGAGGAGCATTTGCAGGGGGATATAGAGATGAGTCATATCTTCGGTGGACTGCACAGCCTTTTGCGCTGATGGTAAAGGAGGTGACGCCAAGGGTTGCGTTTCTAAGCAAGGCACTTGTGTTGGGTGCCCAAAGCTGGGTGTGATGAGGCGGTGAGACACCTTTGCAGCAGCTCTTGCAGGCTCTCCTCTGGGTGTGTAGCTGTTCCTAGTGGTTGAGTTAGAAGGTTATAATGAGAAATTCAGCTGATAAGAGATCAAAGCTATACCAAAAGATTACTGCACACTACGTTAAATGGGGAAGGAGCAATTTGATTTTTCACAGTGCGCTTCGTGACTCTGTACTTTGGCCTTGTGTTGTTTGGACTGTGTAACCTTCAGGCAGTAAGTGGTAAATGATAACTCTTCGCTAATGTGACATTACTAACCATGAAAGGAATGTAGAGAGGTTGCAAATTCAATAACGAACATGTTTGCTGTGTTCCTGCTTTGCCCGTATTTTAAAGTGGAATGTAGTGTGTTGAGCTTGTTGTGGTTGTAGCCTTTTCATGGCATCCTTTCTTCTTCCACTGATGCATAAGATACTGTGAACATAGCAGCACGCTCTGTCTCCTGCAAACAAAAACATTTCTGTGGTACATCATTTCCTGCCTTTTCTGGGTTTCCCTTTTCTGGGCATGAGAAGAGTCCAGGCCAGAGAAAGAAGATGCTAGTTCCAAACTGATGGGGTGCCTTTGAGTTCTCTTTTGGTGAAAAACAGGGCTGGGGCTTCCTCTGCTCAGAAGGGGTGACAAAGGCAGAACATGCTTACAAATGGCCCTTTCCGTCGGATTGTGTAGTTAACCACTGTTCTCAAATAACTTCTGAGCCAAGGGATTTCCCAGAACATTGGTAAAAAGAGGGCAGCTCAGCCAGAAGGGAGTCGGAGACTCACTCTAAGCTTGTGTGAGCAAGTCCTGTTAAACCTGCAGGTACAGCACGCAGGAAGAACTGAGAGTCCAGCCTGCATCATCCATTTTACACGTCCCTGCTGCTCCAGCACATGGAAGGGGAAAGATGTAAAGTCTGGGACGTTCTCTTCCAATCCTAGATACAGAGAGGGAAACAAGATTGTTTCTGCAGCTACCTGCTTGTTAAACAGTAGCACTTCCCTGCAAGGCTATTCATGCTGTTTCTTAGCCAAAATGTAGTAAACTCAAAACCAGGGCTGTTAACTTGTTCAGCATGAAAGACTATTACATCACACCCTGCCACTGGCAAGGAGCCTGGGAACCAGGATGTGTGCAGCAGGTCCTTCAGTTTGGCTCTCTCCAAAAAGCCATGCCACCTATCGCAGCTCCATAATCTAGCTGGCTGATTAAAGAGATTTAAATCTGATCTAGAGAACAGAAAAGTGTTCTTTGATTCTGATGTTGTCTTAAAAAAAACCCAACAAAACAGGCTGGGAAAAAAAGGAATGCAGTCTGCAAACGTACAAGAAGTCCCTGTTTCAGCATTCATGTGGTTTAAGGCAGTATGTCGGAGTGCCAAGGCATTGCTGTGATTCAGCTTTGATTTACACCACAGCAAACTGAGGACAGAGAGCAGAGCCGGAAAGGCTGTCGTTTACCAGCGAAGAAAGCTCTTGCAGTCGTGGTGTGTCCAGGCCAGTTTGAAGTTCCTTCATACCAGCACTCCTTTTGGGAGATGATTCTGGTCTCTAACAGATCCTACGGGCTGTAACAAGCCATCGTGGTTTGAACATTTCTCCCTACTGGAACTGTTGCTGTCCAAGGGAAAGTGTGTTTAATTTAAAAATGGTGTATATTTGTCCAACAGTTGGCATGTAACTAACTAGTTGCAAACCTAGTAAAATAGTAGCTTTTTGAAGAACTACATAAGAATGACATACAAGATTAACGGGAAAATGTTTTGAGCCCACCTGATTTGATTTCAGTCTCCTTTGACAGAGCATCACAGTAGCTGCACGGAATTCAATATAGGCTCACAGGAGAATTATTTAATATGGTTGGAAAGTCCATAGTGAGATTCAGTGGGACAGAAAGAATAAATGAACCAGTAAACTCACTTGGAACTGAACATTACAAAAATATAAAGCTTCAGCTCTACCACACTACTTCTTTTTAATTACAGCTCCCGTTTTATTAATATTCTGTTCTCCCACTTGTCTTATCTTTTGTATCACGTTTGGTATTTTCCTCCCATTTAGTATTTAAAATATGCAACAAACATCTTACTAGCCATTTTCTATTGGTTAATTTGCTTTTTTTTAAAGCTACTTCTTTGGTTTAGAAGAAAAAATGTCCAGTCACAACCTCCTCAAACACTGGTTTCCTAATGTATTTGTATTCTGGCTGCAGCGTTCAGATTCATGGCAATCAATCTTAGGATGCAGAGAAATTGTATTGCATAATGACGATTTTTTTCTGCCCTGAGGAAATGTGTGTCTGTGTCAGCTTGTGGTTTTTTCTGCAGCCACAGAGATAATTTAATCGACTATCTATGGATTCGCTCAGTGGAGAATTTATTTTAATGGCATAAAGTCCTACAATTCCTGTTCCTCCTAGTCCTAGATCAAAAGGAAAAAGGCTAGCTGGAACTCAGAATGCTGAGTCCAATCAATTCCCAGCGGCTTTGACAGCTCTCATAAGGCTATAAGTAGCTAAGGCAATTAAAACTAGAGCATCTATGAGTCTTTTTTAAGGCACACATTGGTACCAAAATCATGACCCCAGCATCCTGAAGACAGAGTTATTGGCTTAAAGCTAAGTTACTTTTATCACCTTAAGTCCTGCACTATGTATGGTATAAAAAGGCTAAACCTCAGGATCTGGCCTCACGTGTCTATATAAATAGGTATCTTTTGAATAAGTAACATGACGTAAGAGGGTGCTTTGACAGCCTGGTTTTACCCATTGAACTGATTTCTCACGGCACAGTATGTTTCTGAATTTGAGACTTGTTAATTTATTAAGTGTCCTGTTATTCTGCTAGAAGATCAGAACTTCTTGCAAGAGTAAGCTCTATTAGCGATTAGAAGCCCAATACATACTCTCTGATTTAATGTAAAGCTGCAGCTTAATACAGGATTGCTGACAGTGTCTTACCAGCTATATCTGGGCAATTTCAGAACACAAAAGTTATTTACCATCTAGGCTATTTATTCACAAAGCAGTAGGGATTACAGACCAAAGCCTTTCCATGAGAATGGAGGAGAGATGCACAGTTTTGAACCTGTTCTGTTGCACCATGCCTGCTTACGTATTGGTATTGGACTGGAGTGAAAATACATCCAAGAATAAGCAAAAAATGCTTATGGGAGCCTTGCCATCTTCATCTCTTTTAGCCTGCTTTTGTCTCTATTGTATTTTTAGATCAATGGCCAACAGAGCTTTAAAGAATGTAATGTGCTGGTTGACAGCAAAAAGGCACGGACTACAGAAAGCAGTGATATTCCCTCCTCACTTCCTCACACCATCCACCAGTCCCTTCCTCTGATGGGCTAAATAAATAATGATGGGACAAATAAACTGTTGAAGTTGGGATAAATAAGGGGAACATCACATGCACCACTCACTTCCATACGGCTTCCTTCCCCCAGTTTTCGTATTTTACAGTGTCACTATCTGCTTGAGGACAAGGACAGCAATACAGCTCTTTAAAAATACAGCTTGTGCCTGTGGTTTGTTTTTTTTCTTTTAAGATTACAATCAAGCATGTTTGGCCATTTGAAAGTCAGCTGCATGGGCTGCTGACTCAGAAGAGGACTAGATACCATCTTGGCAGCAGCTTGGAAAAATGTTTCCATTGTGCTGGTGAAATGAATGCAAAATATTTATTCTTTGAGCTTGTTCACAACAGCATTCTCAGCTGGTACTGAGGGTGGGGCCATGTGGAAGGCATTTGTAGGAAGACAATAATGATTTGTACAGTGACCAAGGTATGCATAATCTTATTTTATGATTAACAAAGGACAAGGCTCCTACCATATGGGGCTTATAAGCTGAAGTGTAAACCGGGGACGTAATCAACAGAGAGTAAAAGAGAAAAGGTAATGGAGGCAGGTCAGCAAAAGAAGGGGAGATGCAGAATTCAAGAGAGGAGGGTTTAGTTTAGTCTTTTTGCATGTTTAGGCTTACAGTAAATTGCCAGTGATACCTTAGACTTTTGAAATTTTTACCTATCATACTTTTTCACTTACAACTGCACAAGGCAGGGCATCTGCAGCATGCAGAAAGTCTTCTCCCTTGTACCTCAGAACAGAAAGTTACTAATTGCTATTTTGTGGTATATGAGCACATACGATTCAAGCAGAAAAAATAAACATGATTTTTGCCCTGAGGACCTTATTGTCCAAGAGCCCGATCTAGCAAAACAGGCCAGGCAAATTCTAAAAGCTGTAAGAAAGCATTGGCCTAAACAGGATTGTTCTAAGCACTGCTTCCAGTACGTGCTTGCAGAATAGATTCAAGGCGTAGCCATAACCTAGCTAGCAATGACAGAAGGCCTTGAAGAAAGGTAACCTGAAGGTTACAGCACCAAGGTTGGCTGAAGTTGCTGTGTATTTATGTTGCTGAATCTCAGGTGCAGTTTTGTTTTGGCTAATGTCAATGTGATGATGGCCTCGATCCAGGAGAGCACTTAAATGTGTGGTTAACTTTAGATACGTCGGTAGTCCTGTTGGAGTTAACAGTACCAGAGCACTTAAAGCTACGTGCATGCCTTGTCACTTTGCTGGATCAGGGTCTTTGTACAATTTTTACTGTCTACTAAAACACAAATGACTAGCATTAGTACTGAAGATGAGCAAGGAAGCTGATAGACAGACAGAGGATGGAAAAAGGAGTTGAGGAAAACATTAAAGGTTCAGAAAAGAGTAAGTGAGGAGAAGAGCTTGGGAATCCGAAAAGAAGAGAGCTCCTGGTGACGATAGAAAATAGCTGATCACCGAGTGGCAGCGAGAGCAGCAGCTGCAAGATTGCTATCTGCCGGCTCTTGTGTGTTTGGCCTTTCAGGCTTTGGGTATTGGGATTGTATTTACTTGGAAACATCCATGGTGTGTACTACCTCAGGATCCAGCTCCTTACATAAATGGAAACAGCTACTGACAAAGAAAAGGCTTATGAAAGAAGATGAGAGATTCCTCTCCAGCTCCCCTGCCTTAAGCACGCTGATACCAACCACGCATGAGCGCATCCCCACAGACCTGCTGCACACAGGGACAGGATGCTGCCAAAGCTGATTTCTTAGGGAGCACTGTGAGGAAGAGTTTCCATGGCGAGCGCACAGTTTTCTTTCCTGGAATATGTCTTCAGAAAGAGACAGCAGGATGCCACTGAGCACCACTGTCATACAAAAGGTCACGAAACAAACTGGTCACCAAGTAGTTTCTTCCATCATCCAAGATTTTACAGGTACAGGGGTTACATTTTGGAGAAAAGGATGCCCTCCTCAACTTTCCTTCTTTTCCCCTTGGCTGCAAGTATTTGGCTGTTGTTGTTTTACAGAAGAAATCTTGGAATTCAAAGAGCTTTTCAGTTGCAGAGCTTTTAAGGAAAACAAGAGTTTAGAAAGGAGAAGCCTGCAGTGCCGGTAGCTTCAGAGATCAGAGAGAGCTGGCTGCAACCATCTGCTCTTGCAGAGATCACTTGGTCTCCCAGTGCCTCAGTTTCCCATTTATTTTAAAAAATGGGGTAATACTTCTTTAAGTCAAAGAGCTGTTATGATGATAAATACACAGAAAAGTTCCACAGAACTCAGATATTTCTAGAACAGGAGCTGCAAGTGGCTTAAGATAAGTTAACCATAGATAGCATGTGTTGTATTTAAAGTTTGTAGCAACAGGCTTTTACGCTGCAGACGGTAATTGTGTATAGGAAGCTATCGTGTTTTCAGAGCACATCAAGATGTACACAAAAGATCACTGCAAAGTAGGCTGCTCTTCTGAGTTCTATGTTTATTGTAGAGCTTCCTTTAAAACAGTTCAGGCATTCTCAAGAACTGATAATTTTCAAAGAATTATCGTAAGACATTCTGTCCTGTACATTACATAAGGATTAGTATATACACACACATATGTCCAAAACTTAATGTTGTGCACTGTAGCATAGACTTGCTCATTTTTACTTGTTTTTACCACAACTAGCCATGAAGTTACTTTAAAACCATGAATCAATGTCTACCTAAGCCTATTAATGACCTTAAATAAATACTTACTGTTTTTCTAGAGATCCATTGCCAAGCATCTACTCCAAACTCAGTGTGCCTTTCCCAAGAGCTTAAAATATCATCAAAACAAACTAAAAATGAATATAACAACCCCTGAAATGTCAAAGCCAAATCAGCTCCCCTTCTTGCAGGAATGTCCCATACTGTCCCTCACAAGGCCTTACTTGGGCATCTCCTGCGAACAACCCAGCTGAAACTCCAAGACTTAACCCAAACGGCCAAGGTTAGAGAGTGCTCTTGGCATTGCCCGGCCAGCAGCAGTTTCCCTCCTGTGCTGCCGTTACTCTTCCACCGGTACTTCCACTGGCTCCCTCTCTGGCAGACAGCACAGGACGCAGGTACTGTCCCCGATCCAAAGGGCCAAAGCTCCAAGAACTCCTCATCTCAAAAGATAACGCTCCTTATCTCAAAAGACGATTAACTGTGATATATGACCATTTTGGCAGAAACAACCACTTTAATCTCAGACTGCATTATTTAATTTCATATTCAGCTGCTTTTTTTTTTCCACTTAAGTTAAACTGAGGCTGAATTTCCAGTCTGCTACTTAAGTGTGCTTCAGAAGCAAAGAGGCATCTCCATAGGGCTTATACCCAATTTAATGTACAGTAAAGAGAATTTAATCCCGACTGTACTGAAATCAGTGCCATTTTCTCTATTTACTTCAGAAAGGCTAGATTTTTCTTATGACTCAGCTATTACCTTACCTAGTAATGACAATTTAAACAGTCCATTTCCATACCACTGTTAACTGGGAGGTACCACTCTATGTTAATGCAGAAGTCTACTCAAACTGGCTGTTGAATATTGAATGCAATTCTATTTTGGGAGCCTGTGATAAGCTACAACAAAAAGCCCTAGGGAAGCGTGTCAAGAAATAATTCCAGCTCTTTGCGGACATTTAACTACGGACTGACTCTGCATGTAAACTTATGTGCTTGGGAACTTAGTGTCTGCCATATCCACAGTATAAGTATCCGCTGCCCATAAATACACATTTGCATCCGCATCTCCACAGCTTTGCAGTAACACGAGCACGGTGGCAGGTTGCTGGAGGTATATCCCTGGTCCTTAGCGTGGAACTAATTTGAATTTTTTTTCAATTCTGTTTCCTGGAATACAGGGAAAAGCCTTAGCAGTATTTCCATGTCTCTTTAGGATATTGTTTGTAGTCATAAAACATTTAGCTCAGACACTTGATATGCCTCTTGCTTAGCACAGTCCTTGTTTCAGTCCTTCCAGATGGTGTCAAACCACAGAACCAGTACAGAGGACGATCTGGTTTCACCTGTAGTCTACCTGAAACGATGGAAGGATATAGTTAAGAGGCTGTCAGCAGGGAAAGCATGCATGACAGAAGGAAGATGCCCATTGCATGTTGCCGTCATTGCACATTTCTTTTGTGCATAACAATAAAAAAGCAGCAGCGCAGAAAAAGGAGACCTGGAAGTAGTTCAGGAAGAGGGTTAGGTTCCTCAAGCTACGCAGACTCAGTGCCATGTGAAAACCAGCTTTTTGTCAAAAATGAGTTTCTTTGGAAATTACAGGTCAACCATAGGCTCTATGTTGAAGGAAGGTTATTAGTATATTGGTTTGTCTATGCATAATAGTAGCTACTCTGAGATAACTGACTTCACAAGCTTTAGTGGGGGCACTGATGACACTCATGCCTAGAGTTTGTCAGCTGTGGGCTGGGCTTGAAATCTAATGCTACCACACAGCCCCGGTGCTACGAGGTAGTCCTTCTTAGGTGTTTAATGTCCTCTTAGAACTGCACTGAAAAATACTTCTTTAGCCTTGCCTGCCTCTTTGAGACAGCTTTCAAATACTCCTTCTGGAGCCGTATTGAGATACTCAGTCACAATAAGCTCTGCAGAAAGCGGCCACCTACCTGCTGCTTAGTGCAGCTCGTGCCACAGAATGAATTATTTCTTCAGTCCAGGCTTATGGAAATTTCTTGAAGAAGTTTTGTAGAGATTGTGAGTGATGTAGCTCTCAGCTAAAGATTGTCTCTATTTTTCAGTAAGTGACCCTTGTAACTCTGACCTCCATCATCCTGCTAACGTCTAGGCTCAATAGATCTGTTTCCAGCCTTTCATAACTGCTGATAATCATGAGAATTACATTGTAACACTAGGCTACTAATAGGTTACTGGAATTTTGCGGAGTTTACTGAGGCCTGAAGTGTGGCATCAGTTAACTTCAGGCTTTGTTAGGGAAAAAGTGTTTCATTTTACATTTAAAAAATACCATCGTTGAAAGCTAGTGTAATGTTTGCACAGTGAAATCACTATCCATGACCAAGGCTTTGAAATATAACACTAAGATGAAGAAAGTGAAATGGTGTATAGTAAATGTGTTTATTTAAATCAGATTTGGCCGTATTTTTTTAAAATTTGTTCTTCTTAGTGGCCTCTGTTCTGCAGATTACTCATCAGCACTCTGGCCTCAATCCAGTTAAAGTACTTAAGTAAGTGCTTAACTTTAACTAACACAAATAATCCTGTATTCAATGCCAGTGAATGAAGATCCATCTAAAAGTGGGCTCACACTTACTCTTCCTTTCCATTCACTTTAAATTAGTGGATGCTTACCTGTTTCTTACCATTAGTACTATCTTAATCTGTTCTTTGGGGGTTTTTTAAGTGTATGTTTGTCACAACAAAATATCTACTGTAATCATGCTTATTACCTGATTACTAGGGCTCTCTCCAGCAATAATTTCCCCTTGCCCTCAACCATGCCCTTCAGTGTGATAAGAGGTAGGTCCTATTTCAAAGAGACTAATGAGCACTCAAGCATATGTGTGAAAATAGCTAAAGTGTATCTTTTTGAGCATATATGATAACAAACATTTAAGACAGGAACACTTAAAAAGTCTGGAATAGATTAAAACAGTAAGTGGCATCCCTGTGTTTGCAGAATCAAGCAGCACTCTTGCAACGCCGGTATTCTTAACAAACTCAGATTAGTTCCTCACAAGTACTTAACTTTTTTGAACTTTGTGTTCAAAAGGACAGAACTTAAATTGTTAGGTTGTTTGATTAATAACGTGTCATGCTGATAATATTGCTTCAGACCCCACCTATATTCCACACGCGTAATCTGAGGAATGAATGATGGCCGCAAAGGCTTATGTAGAGAATGCTTCTGATATTCTTGACTCAAAACTCTGCCTTTATCTGAGTTGCAGAGTGATCCAGGATCAGACACACAGCTAGAGATTAGAGGTTATGTAAACAAATCCTGCCTCTTCTCCACTTCTGCCTTGACTTCTCTGTAAGAATTTAGCTGGGGATCTAGACTATTCCTTGGTCTTTTACTTCCTTTGAAGATGATTTCTTTAGAAGTGCTTAACCATTCTGTCACTGGGAGGTTTTTTGTTGTTGTTTTGTTTGTTTTTTCTCAAAGTTTGGTGCTGCAGGACACTGAGTATAGGATAGGTTCTTTCTTTCTGGTGTTAGATCAAAGGAAGTTTTGTAAATCTATCCTGTTTCTCAATTGAGTCGGTGACAGAACTCACTGAGATTAAACTGCAAGTTCATTTCCATACAGAAATATTTAGGAAGGGCTCTCCACTAAAAATGTGAAATCACTCTGCACATTCAGTTTGCATGTCTTCAGGGTAAACAGATTTCAACACTCAGTACTGTAATTGCAGTGAAGATTTAGTAGAAATGCAAAGTGTTCGTTTCATCATCCTTCCTAGTGGTGAATGCACTCCTATATTCCTTTTTTTTTTTTTTTTAAGGATTTGGCTAAATTTGATTGTTGTTCCATTTATGTTATCCATTTAACCTACTAAAGATCCCCAACTGTGACTGCTTATCACTAATAATTAACTCTGTAAAGTAATTAATATTATAGCTACTGTTATATGGGAGGATACCTGCAGTGGGAGGGTGGTTACTAGTTCTAAAATGTAAAAGCAATATATAGTTGATCTGTATTCCATGTCATAAGGTTCCTGCTTAGGACCACTAGGCAATTCATATTCTGATGATATTGGGATGAAGAAAAAAAAATCATTTCTGGCTATATTTCTTATCCAATAGCAAACTCTGTTTGAGCTGCTTTAAAATGAAACCATTAGACTCGCCATCAACCTCACCATACAATATTAGAAAGATACACAGCATATATACACTTGCTCCATCACCTTCATGCCTGCTGCAGGACAATTGTGGCTCTAATTCGCTGAGGGCCTTGCAGACTAGTGACAGAGCACTGAATGACACCAGTAAAGATCCAGTGGAGAACATACAATGCCAATACGGAGTGTATTATGCCAAGTTTTGTTATGGGATTTGGTTACTGTGTTCTAAACAAATCATAATCTCTGAGTTGTCCCCACCTTCATTTATACATGCTACAGACACGATTATAGCATCTGATATTTCAAAAGCCTTTTAAGACTAGAGCAAATTTTATTGCATTCCTTCCAGGTACAGGAAGAAAAAACTCGAATCCAGTATTTTGTATGAGACATCTCCTTCCTTACTAGTTTGCTTGGTGCTGGAACAGAGATTCCTTAGAATAAATTGTAGAAACTGCAATTCCTGTACAGCTGCTCTGTTCACTCCAAGCTTTTTGAGGTAAGGAGGACTTTGTATCAGAAGCAGGCCCAGAGCTCTTCAGTGGGACCGACCATGTTCTCGAACCACCTAACGCACCCTTGGACTGCCATCCCACAGTCAGCCTTTTCAACATGAGGTTAGCATTTTTAAATACAGAAGGGATCCAAGATGGGATCCTAATCTGAGCCTCATTGATTTTAGTGTTCTCAACTGTTGTAAACCACTGGAATCAGTTATCATACTCTAGCAGAAAACAAGTAGGAGTTTAATTTACAGTTTAACCAGCAGATGAAACCTTTTTTCCCTGATAACTTCTGTCTTTTTCCACTTCATGAAGCAGACTAAATGAAACAAACAAACAAAAAAAAAGCAGCGAGTGTTTTAAATTAATTTTGCACAAACAGATTGCAACAGAATAAGCATATCTATAACATACATTTGGAAAAATTCTAAGTTGTTCATTGACAGCTCATCAGGAGAAGAGCTGTTAACTACTTGAGTTGTATAGAACTGTAATTGTAGTAAGGAGCACTAGCAAATGGTGGGAAAATTACCATTTGTAGTTTACTCTTGCATTCAAAATGGTTTGCCTTGATTTGCATTTAGATGGGAATTCCTTCTTGTTGCTCTTCAATCCATTAGGTTTTATAAGGTAAGTAGCTTTTTTTTTTTCCCTTTTGAAGCACTTCGAAGGGCATTCAGTTTTATTGCTGAACTATGAGCTATGCAGGTGGCACCCCTAGCATATCAGTATTAAGCCTTCATTGATCAGAATGAAAGGAGGAGTAGAAAAATAAGGGAAAGCTTTGAGAAAGGCAGCCTTGAATTTAACGGGAAATGCCTATTTCTAAATGAAGCCCAGGTAACAGTTTTATTGCAATGCTTGAATAAGTCTGTTCCACACAGACTTGTGATTTGCAGCAGTATTTCTTTTTTTAGGTTGTTCTTTCTATTCCTACCCAGTCATCAAAGACTAATGCGTAATCTTTATTATTACTCAAACAATCTTTGCTTTAGAATTTTTCTAATTTAGAATTAAGGCTACTTGGTTGGGGGGGGCAGAGCAAAGCAAATTTATATTTGTATTAGATTGCTAGTAAACTGGCTTTTGTACAAAACATACATATAAAGACTTCTCATTGAATTATCATACTAAGACTAAACATATGTTTCTAAAGATCGGACAAAAATAGAAACAAAAGAAAGTCTGGAAAGGACATTAAAAATTCATTTTCCTCCACAGCAAAATCAACTATATGTAAATGATTCCAAACATTTTTTTTTTTTAAACCTGTTGCTAAAAGCCTTCCTTGACAGAGATTTTACAGTTTTTTTCAGCAAAGCATGCTGGTGCTTCACTGTTCTTACGTTCACAAAGTTCTCCCAAAGTCCAACCTAAGACTTCCTTGATAAAGGCTAAGTAGATAATTTCTTATCCCATAACCAGTGGACCCGGAACATAGTTTATCACTTTCCTTCTTGCAAAACACATTATATTTGGAGACTGTTAATATATTTTCCTTCAGTGGTCTTTTTTTTTTCCCTAGACTAAGAAACCGGGAGGTTTTCAAGTCCTTCTTTACAGGTCATGTTTTCTGAACTCCTACGTCATTGTTGTCGCTTTTCTTTGGACTGTCTTCATTCATTCTTGAGTTCAATGCTCAAAACTGAATGCAGTATCCCAGCTGGCATCTAACCAGGGAATGTATAGAACAGATTCTCCGTGTCTTACCTGTAACACATTTGTAGAGAGAGTGGTGGGTTTTTTTTGCAAGAATCTGACATTGTTATCTGACATTTAGTTTCATTCTCAGGTCTCTTCCTTGCGTAACAGCTGCAAGCCAATCCTTTCCCATTTTATTTTTGCATTTGATTATTGTGTAACGTGCTCTACTTACCCATATCAAAGTGCATCCTGTTTTTTCAAAGCATTGCAGCAATTCTCAAGATTATTTTAAGTTCTAAGGCTATCCCTAAAAGAGCAGCATCTCTTACCATTGAGTCATTTGAAATGCAATCAGGTTATTCATTATTCCTTCATCAAGTCATAGTGAAAACACTGAATGATATTAGAACACAGACCTCTGTGGAACCCTCTCTTAAACCTTTCCAGTCAGAAAAAGGAATTTTAGTACCTCCCTTGTGAATATTGTGACCTTTAGCAATTGTTTCATCTAGACTATCTGGCTTATTTGCCTGAGTGTCATGCAAGATAGTGTCAAAAATCCTGTTAACTCGTGCTGCAACTGCTTACCACAAGACGTCTAGCCTGTTATTAAAGTGAGACAGATTGGCTTGGCATTGTTTATACATGTTGGCTGTTACTGATGATCTTTCTTTCCTATAAGTACTTACAATGGGTGTATTTTTTCTCTTATCCATCTTGGAATCAAAGTTACACTAAGTAGTATAGTTTCTTGGCTCCCTCCCCTCCCCTTCCCTTGCAGATAGCTATGCTAAGCAGAATGAACCTGACCAAGCGGTGATGTGGAGATCCAGTCAGCACAGCGACTGCAAATCATTTTTTCCTAAGTAGTTGTCTAAAATAGGCCATGTGAACACTGTCCTAGAAATGTTTGTTTCTCCACTGAGAAACAGAACATTGCAGAAGCAGCAGCCTAGGGTAAGTTGTTTGATAGGAAAAGCTACACAGTAGGTGTCATTCAAAGCATTTTGATATAGCTGGTCTGATGACTGCCACTGATAGATCCCTATCCCACTGGATGCATTCCTGCTAATTCAGGGAGGCAAGATGGCAGGAAACTACATCAAAAATAATCTTCTGCTGATGTTAATTGCTGTTCACATCCCTGAACCGTCCCTACAATTTAAATAGTTAGCGTGTTCTTATGAAAATAATGAGATTCCTTCAACAGGGCATAGAACTAAAAGGAGTCCTAGATTATCAGATAGGTTTTAACATATTCATTATAAGTGTATATATAATTTACAGGACTGATTTTACTTCTACAGAGTATTAGTCACTCCCTTTACCCTAGAAAACTAAAGAAAACAGGCAGAGACAAAGTAAGCAGTTACCTATTAAAATTTACACTCTAGCCTTCTCAGAAGTCCTACAACCTCTTTTGTTTACATCCACCTTTTTATGACTTTTGCTGTTGTATCAACCTTGCTTTTACCTTGTTTTACCTTGCTTCTACAAAGATTGCAGGCACTGCTGTATTAAGCTTTTGTATTAGGGTTATGTCATAGGTCCATGGTTTTTGGCATAAGTAAAGCCCCTGCACAAACCGAATTGAAACCTGGCAAAGAAGAAATGTCTTCAGGCAGTTTTGGTTTTGTATATATTTCTTTTCTAAACTTTTCTATATAAAAATTTTATTTTGCTTAGCAGTATTCAGTATACAAAGTATATACTGTCTTGTCGCATTGGGTGTCTCAAACAGTTAAAATGGGTTACCTGACACATTCTGATAGCAAACATTTAAACCATAAGCTAGACAAATCCCGTGGTTATATTTAATAGAAACTTCCTGTGGAGTACAACAAATAGTCACAATAAACAGATATTGAAATGTTACAATGTATAGCATCTTGGTGGGAATTATAGGTCCTTTGAAAGACAGATCTTTTCCCTATCTTTAACCAGCAATCCTTTTGTAAAATGGCAGAGTTTGTAGAGAGAAGAAATACCTAAGACTATTAACATATCTGCATGTCAGTCTAATGCTGTAGTAGTTCACAATGAACAAGACAGTGTTTTCACCATTGATTTAAGATGACTTAAGTAAGAGTGGGTTGTTTCCAGAAGGTGTGGTCCCACTGTCACTCCTGCCCTTGGCACTCCTTGTGCCAGTGCTAACTGCTACAATTGCACAGTGAGATGGATCGGGAACTGATCTGGATAAAACCCAATCTTTTCTTTTGGTCTGTTTGATTTTCAGCTGCATCAGTTTCCTGTTCTGACTCACTGTGTTGCCTACTAGCCAAAAGGAGCCAGAATGAACACCACAATCAGCAGTTTGTTCCAAAATTGGTTTAAACAAATTGTGAGATTGCAGGCAGAGTAAGGGATGGAGTTTCAGTCTTTATTTCTCTATTTCCTTTGGTGTTTTTTGAGCGGTATGGATGTTACAACATAGCTATAATGTTTCCATTACAAATCTCTGTTAAATATATTCAATTACTGCCTTTATATTATCTTGAATTTCTCATAGCACTCTTGGTCTGGATGGAGATTCTGTCACTGTAAAACCCTGATCTTGTGTTAAGCTCTGAGCACAGTGTAGCTCATTGCATGAAATAGGCTTAACTGGCTTATAAACATCCGTGTTTTGTTACAATGCAACTTTGAAGATTCAGTGTCACTTCCAGCTTCAAACAACCTCAGAGTTGTATGTCCTCATGGCTGGTGTTTACTAGATAATTATGGAGAGTAAAAACTTGTTGTTTTAAAAAAAGAAACAAAATCATGACAGTTCTTTCCAATCACATACGTCATCTTATTGTTCTCTTCTTTTGATTAGCAAAAGAGGTTAAAAACTCTTATCAATATCAAGGTACATGATAAAGAAGCTAAAATATTTAGAGCTTTATCCCAGAGGTAATTAAAAGCTTCTAAAGCATTTTAATTAGTGGGCTGAAAATATTATAAATTGATATGAACTGCTTTTGTATCTTCTGTGGCTGGTCAGTGAGAGTATTTATTGAAATCCTAGAAGACTTTTAAAAATACAGCTAGGAATGAAATATTTTAGGATTTTCTTTCCAAAGGATCTTTACAGTAAAGAAGAACTGGATACTGTTAACTTCCTATCCTTAAAAGTGTCCCTAGAAAGAAGCAGCTTGGGAAAAAGAAGCTGTCACTAGCAGTTAGCTTCCTTGCTTGAAACTTCTCTGGATTTGAGAAATGACAAACAGAAAGCTTTCTGTTTTCCCATAATTTTTGGTTCTCCCCTCCCATCATAGCTTTAATTCTAACTATCTTTCATACTTTCCTATGCACGTTACTGTACTTTCGAAGCTTGAGCCTCTCCTTAGGGACTAGTAGATTTTAAATGTTCTGTAATGGCTCCTGTGACTCCTTTGGAGCACCATGCATGCGTGTCTGCCCACAAGATCTGTTGCCGTAGCCGAATAAATAATCAGTTTATCCACTTCTACAGCTTCCATGTCTGAACTAGTCCTGCTGGGCTTCCTAAACAGTAAGTGGGGACCTATTCATTATAGTTAAGGAAGGCTAGCTATAGCTTAATCTCACTGTCTAAATAAATCTAAATGATGAATGCATTTCAAATACTTCCTTATTTCCATTCATTCTGCTGTAGCCTCGCTTACAAGCTCAGATGTAGACTTGTAAAGCTGGGTGCAATAAATCCCATGCTTGGGAAGCAGAAGCTTCCCATGGTGTAAACTCCATCCCTCAGACGTTGGTAACAGCAAGTGGTTTGGGCTGCCAGCATTATGTGCTCAGGTGCTTGAGGGCAAGCTCAGGGCATTATGCCACCTCACACCCAGCGCAGTTGAGAACAGCTCTGAAATACCAGCCTGTGGTGACAGGAATGTTGCGGCAGTCAATTATATTTTTTTTTTTGGTTCTTCAAGGGTGATGTTTAAAGTAGGATCACCTAGTCTGATCTGCTGGATACTGTAAACGAGAATGTCAGTCATTAATCCATGGGTCAAGTCCCCCCCCCCCGACTTCTGGCTGAACTGGCACTAGTTGCGAGGAGGGCGCTCAGCCGCCAAGGCCGCCTCCCTCCTCAGCGGACTGCCCCGAGGGGTAGCGACCAGCTTTCACAGAGGCGCGCGACGTACATGGAAGATGCCGACATTCGGGCTAATCTTGAATTGTAACTTCTCGAACGTTTTAAATGGAAACGAGCGCGTCTGGTCCCAGAGGGGGGTACCCCGAGATGGCGGCTCGATCCAGTACGGGAGCTCCCTGTCACGCACGGGGGAAACCCCCTCAACACCCACCTCCCCCTCCCTCTCCCCTACTCCCCCCCCGGAGGGC
>VXBL01002629.1:209084-264712 GCA_013400195.1 Aramus guarauna
CCTTCTGCGGTGCTTTCGGCCCGGTGGCTGCAGCCCGGGCTGTGGCTGCAGCCCGACTCGCCCGCCGCCTCGTAGCTGACGGCAGCACATGCCTGCGCCTCCCGGGCCGCGGCCGCTTCCCCGGTGCGTGCTTTTCATCTGCGGTTCCAGTCGGCCAGGGTCCCCGGCGCTGGAGGGAAGGCAGCCTTCATGGCATCCCCTCCTCCTCCCTTTAAAACGCTAATTCCCCTCGAATACGTCTGCGATACCAAATATAGACTTGGAGAGTGAGGTGTGAGCAATGATGAAAAGCTTTTTTTTTTTTCTACTGCTTATGGATGTGCGTACATCTGCTTAAAGCGGACAGCTGTAAACTGAATTTTCCTTTTGTGGCTGCTCTTTTACGTTGCTCTTCGCTGCCCTGTTAAGAGCTGCAGTGTGCTGTTCTTGATAGGGGAACTCCTGGCAAGTTTTTCTGTCTTGCAAGCACTGAACTGTGCAGTGGAGAAGCATGAATGTTGTGGGCTTTTTTTTTTTTTTTTTATTCCTTGAACTTGTACAAAGCATTCCCTTACCTCTGAAAGATCTGTGTTGAATATCTTGAACTTTCATTTTCAGAAGAGATTAGATTAGTGGATGCAAATGCAGACGCATAGCTAATCTCTATGCTCAGTATTCTAAACTGGCTAAGACTCCATGGCATGTGGGGTTTTTTTGTAGTTGGTAACTGCTATTGTAAAATGTAGGACAAATATTTAAGGAAAACTTTGAAAATAGTAAGCTGAGTCATTCTGTNGTGCGCGCCGGGGAGGGGGTCGCGCCATGCCCGGGCCGGCCGCGGTTGCCACCGCCGGCGCTGGCCGTGTCCTTGCGGGGCGGGTCGCAACCTTCCCCCCCGNACTTGTACAAAGCATTCCCTTACCTCTGAAAGATCTGTGTTGAATATCTTGAACTTTCATTTTCAGAAGAGATTAGATTAGTGGATGCAAATGCAGACGCATAGCTAATCTCTATGCTCAGTATTCTAAACTGGCTAAGACTCCATGGCATGTGGGGTTTTTTTGTAGTTGGTAACTGCTATTGTAAAATGTAGGACAAATATTTAAGGAAAACTTTGAAAATAGTAAGCTGAGTCATTCTGTGAAAAATATCTAAGCCAGTATGCTAATAAGCCAGCTTCTTGGTTACTAGCATGCTTTCTACAGTTGTGGGACTGGTCTGAAAAAGTAACACTTTTTATTTTAAGCTTCTGTGTGTGAGAAAAGGAAGCTCTTAACAATTGGATTCTTTAAGTTTTCTTTAGGAGTCCAAACAGAGTTTGAATTACAATGAAATACTTGTGCCTTTGTGAATCGTGGACATGATTAAATATGAATATTTGGCGCAAGGGATTTGTTTCTAACTTGTAGCTTTTTTTTTTTCCTCACACTGTTTAACTGTTTTTAGTTAGGCCTTCATTTTATGTTTGTAGAGTTAGAAAGTTACCAACTTAAGTATTTCTTTTTACATAAAGCTTGTAAATGCCAGATAGGAGGTCCTAAAACCTGCTGAATCACTAATAGTTAAGCCATTTTAAAAGCTACTTTAAACATAAATTTAGATATCTGAAAAGGATGTCTAGGTTAAAAAACAAAAAACACCCCCAAACCAAAACACCCTCAGTTGAAGAGCCTTTGCAATTGTAACAGTGTAACATAGTATTATTTAGAGTCACTTGATTAGGCTGAATATCTGTATCTTCTAAAACACTGCAATAAGATAACCAGAGTTCTTCAGAAAGTTTAGTAACTTTAAAAATCTTGTTTCCTGGTTTTCAAGTTTTGTTTTACTTTGTGACTCAATTAATTTAGCTTTAAAACTAAGGCTTTGTCTGTGGGAATTCAAGCTGGGTGGGTGAGAGCAGTTCAGGGATATGTCACAATATAATGCCTAATAGCAAACCTATGACCAGTTTGAAGTAGTACGTGAATTCAGAAAGGAAGCAATCCCCTTACTAGCCTTTCAAACGTGATGAAAACCTATTTTTATGCCTAATTTAAAAGCCAAATGGAAAGGATGTAGAGTGCTGTATTCAGAAGGTAAAATGTAAGTAAAATGTGACTGTCAGACCAAAACTTAGTGTCCAGAATGCTTCTATATGAAGAAGCTGACAGAAGGAGAATCCTAGAAAATTGAGATGCAGATGGAAATGCAGCAGCTTAGTTGCCATACATTTTTATGACCTAAATTTTTGCACTAGTTGCTGTAGTTGTATTTGTGTTAATATTGGGGGTGGGGGAGTAAAATGACATCTAATGGTGTTCACTTTTTTGTTGCATGGCAAGTAGTAAGTGCTCAGAAGTTGAGAAACTTCTTTGAAATCTTGTAAGATTTCATTAAGTGACTAGAGCTACACAGTAACTGATGATCTTTTGTCAAACTTAAAGGGCTCTCCGCTGATAGCTAAAACTGTGAGTTAAATGAGAAATTTGAAACTTGTTTTGAAACCACTTTTCTGACTGCCTCTATTTTTGAGTATTTCCTCTTGCTAGCATTCTAGTTTCTGCATCCATCAACAGTTGCTAACTATCTTGTGTATCAAATTGTGCTGCAGTTCTGTTGAAACAGAGAGTTTAATAAAAAGAGCTGAAAAATGAGGCTCAATGTGTGCACTGCATGCCATCCAGTATGATGAAATGAATTTTTGTTTGTTGTTCTCCTCAAAGGTTACACAAATGAGAATTTGAAAGCACAGAAGGCATTCATTTAATTTGGATCCTAATTAAGAGGGCTAAATTGAAAAAATGGTACCAGAAAGATTTATAGTCTAAGTAGTACTGTAATGAAATAGGCAGAGACTAGCCTGATGATGTGATTTCTAAATAAAATAGTGTTGTCAACTGCAAGGCAATTTTTTTCCATTATGTACAAATAATGTATATAAACCATTTTGTACATAATTAATGTGGATGGTATTAGACATGAGGTTATTGTCTTAGAGGTGCTGGTCATCTTTTTGGTTTAAAATGCCTGTACTTCAAATATCTGGCTGCATTTTCTAGGATCACTGCAACTTCTTATTGGTTAGTCACTAGTTCTGTCTAGCATCGGCTTAATAATACTGCTCTTGTGATGAGTAAGAGTAAATCTTAGTGAGATGCTGTTAAACAGCATCAGCTGCACTACGGCTGCAATAGGATGGGCTGTGGGCTGATTATGTGCACAGAGGAGAAGGATTGGATAGGCCAGTGGGTGTTTAGAACTCTCTAAAGGACTTTTTTTCCTGACAGCAATCACAGCAGGAAAGTAAAAACTCACGTAAGAAGTCCAAAGTCTCTTTTTTTTAACTGTAGGATGCTCTAGAGTAAAATGTTCTAAACTCATCGTACTCAGTCAGTATTCCTTGAATGGGAATGACCCACCTATGTCTCCTCACAAAGTATGAAAGCTACCTGTTGATGGGTGTAAAGTTTCTCATTGTAGCCTGAAATAGATGAGTGTGAAGAGATCTCTCATGAATGTATATAAATGATCAAAACCTGTTTGCTTTCAGACATATTGTTGGTTTGCTTGTTCAGCTGTAGTGTTTGTGCAATCATGTTTCTATATTAAAGTTGTTCTTACTTCTGATCAATATCAAGAGGAGTTCTGGGTTTTATTTTATGGAAGATATGATGAGCTTGGAAAAGAGTAAGGAGAAATTATTCTGAAGATCTAATATGAAAAAGGGCTTTAATTAATGATTTAGACTTACTGGCTTTAATTTGTTAGGCTGGAATTCCAGAAGTGGTTGTGTTCCAACAGCTACCTGTGCTGTGAGAGGAGAAACTGGGTTAGAGTAGCAAATAAGCAACATACACATGCTTGTCAGTTGTATTGATTTAACTGATGTAGTTTTAGCCTGTTATTTTGGAAACTAGTTTTGTTGCAATGTTGGCTCTTATCCACGCTAATCTCTTCCATTTGCTCAGCTTGGGTAATAAAGTAGTAGCTACTAAAGCTGAATGAACTACTTTTCTGTAGCATCTGCTAACTTGTGGAGTCTTTCCGAGGTATTTTCTGCAGACAGAGTTAAGCTGGTTGCAGGGTTCTCTTGTATCTATACTCAGTTCCTAGTCTGGAAAACAGAATTCCGCAAATGCATGCAGCAGTTGTAGCATCAGCATCATGGGACTGATGTTCTTGCTCTTGAATGCTCTACTTCTCTGGATTGTCACACAAAGCAGCGTTTAGACAGTTATTTGATAAATAGCTTGCATTAGAGTGGAATCTCTCCTAGTAATGCTCTGGTCTTCATCTCGCTCTTCCTGTATCATCCATCTCTTCTGTCACGTGCTCGTTTCTGGCTGTCTCCTGTAATAGACTTTCACCAGTAATTGCATCTCCTCTGAACTAATTGTTGTGTCTGGGGTCATTCCTTCCCTGCTCTGCAGATTTTCTTATTGTTTCTTATTAAAAGTAGTTTCTTACTGAGCTCTTCCTGTCTGCCAGCCTCCCGCTGTCAACTGAATATCTGAATCAAGCTATGAAAACAGATGTCACTTAGGGGCAAAAAATAGTTAAAAGAAGCTTGTAATAAAATGCATGTTAATGGGCATACTAGATTTTGTTTAATCCTTAAGACTGAAGGATCAAGTGCTCAGGTTAGGAGATAGTAAAGTTAAGGCATTCTTTTGCAACTGTAATTAATTTCTAATAAACATTCATTATGTGATTGTTAAAGCTGATGCTGTCTGGAGTACAGAAACAGCATTCTATCCAGAAGATGTGCTTTGAGATTTCAGGATATGTAGTAATAGTGATAGGGGATGTTTTACATGAACTTTTCCCCAGCAGATTAAAATCCTAAGTGGACATAGCATTATTGAGCAGAGATGGTAATTGGTATTAATAGTCCTCATATAGTCTTAGCATTTAGGATTATTTTCTCTTCCTGCCGTAGGGTCACCTTGTGGGATACTATAAAAGGCACAATAGCAGTTTCTAAAAAATCTTACTCTTAGCGCTTTTTGTCCTGGGCTGTCTGATCTGATGTGACACTGAACACTTGCATCTGAAACTACAGACAACCACTTATTCCACTGAATTTACTCAGCTTATATTTTCTGTCATTTTACAGGAAAGGATATCAAAGGACGATGGACTTTCCTGTGATGTACTTTCCAGAGTTGTTAAAGAATAACATATCCAGAGTATTCAAATGTTCAGCTTTATTAGTTTATGCCAGAAATTAGGATCAAGTGCCCTGCTGTCCTAGGCAACTTCATGTCCTTTGTCTGCCAGTTTGCTATATAGTAACATGGATTTTTATTTCTTTTTCCTTCCTGGAAATTTTCATCTTTAAAGTTGAAAGATGAAAATTATATATAAAATTATAGGTAATTGAAAGTATTAAACTTTAATTGAATAGTGCAAAAGAAGCTATTATGAGTTTTGTTGTCTTAGATAAAGACTGCTCCTGCAATGCATCTTTACCATGTGCAAGTATTGCAGGTGGTGGTTCTTGTCAGCCTGGTGCTCGCTATCTCCAAGCAGTCCTAACTTGTCCTGCCCCTACATAGGACACAACTCTTTTATACTTAATGTGATATTTAGTCTTACAATGAGAAAAGCCCTACTCTGTCCTGACTAGGAAATAACAAGTTCATAGCAGCTAACGCATGCAGTCTTTCTCAGGAGACAAAACTTTTTAAGCTTTAGCAATCTGGGAAGTGATGTTTTAGTACCGCAAAAGATACAGCCCTGTTACACAGGCCATGCTCTAAAACTCTCTGCTTTGGGTCTTGGGGGACACAGGAGCTTCTCAGTGGAAAAAGCTTTCATAAAATTTTAATGTGGTCAAAACATTTGTTTTCCCTAACTTGCTCTTGGAAACAGTAAAATTATTCTGGGTGTGGAAAATTATGGGAAAATGCTTACCATGGCAATGAGTCCATGTAATTGCTTTGGCAAAGCTGCAAGCAACTGAAAACAATTTTACAAAAAGTGTTGGGACTGATTGTGTCCAGGTAGTGCTGCACCTGCATGATTTGCAAACATTATCTTCCAAGTGAAAGCCATTACTGACCAGCAGCTATCTGTGAGGAATATTAAGACAACCAGGAATTCTCCTACACTTGAAAGATGTCACTGTTAGTAACTGGTAGCCAGTGTGAAGTACTGTTTGACAATAACCTTTACTAGCCACTCTTGCTTTCATCTGCATCAGATGAAGGACAATGTCAACTCTGCTAATAATTTCCATGCAGAACTTCCTTGATCCAGAAGCTGTTGGGTTTGATAGTGGGCTATCATGGTTGGTAAACAACTGCATGATAAAATGTTGAAGGCTTTGGGCAATATCATCTCAACTTACAAGTGTCCCAAAAAGCCCTTGATTTAGAGCTACTGAGTTTACAGCATTGCATGCTTGAGTAACGATAGACGTGGAACATGTGACAGTATCGGTGTTGCCTGATAGATGACTACAAGATGCTTTTACTTGCCTGTGACTGCTCTGCTGAGCATTACCAGGATTGAGTAAGGTGACTAAAGAGTCCTTTCAGCAAGAAGCTTCCTAGGTGGTGATCTGCAGTGTTCTATCTGATAGAACTCTCCAGTGCCCTGCATACGCAGGGTGGACAGCATAGATAAAACAATACTATTGTCTTTGTAGTTTGATAATGTCAACTGCTAAATTTGGCTGTCATGGTCAAGTCAGTGCTCTTGGAAAACTTAATGCCTTGTGGCATGACTGAGTGCTAAATGGAGGTGACTTGGTTTAAAGTGAAGTAATGCCGATGTGACAAGAATGATAGCAGAGTATTTGTATAAGTTCTAGCTGTTGCTAAATGATCATAAGAAATGTTTCTGCTTACTAATCATCTGCAACAGATGTGACTGTTAAAAAGATAGGACTTTTTGTAATGTGTACTGTGCTTTTGATAACTTGAGGGTGGATGATCACAGGGCTTTGTCTCTGCAGCCATTCAAGTCAGGTGGCTTACATCAGCACTGCTTTTTGTTAGGAGCTTGCTCTTTGGGTAAATAGCACTTAAGCTGTCTGCAGTTACTTTATTGATTTGAATATTTTGACTTCCAGAACTTACCCCCAAAGCCACGGAATGCTAGTAGAGTTGTAAGTAGGTATGTCTAAAACATCTTAAGGAACGTAATGTTTCCAACATAAGTGCAGGAGTTGATGCTACTGTTTTTCATAACAGTTCCTGCATCTTGAAACAAAATGTACTTCTCCATATTGAGACTTTGGATGCCTTTGGATGCATGATGTGGTAGGCTTTCCTGTGGCACTTCTTTGAGTAGAGAAGGCAAATCTGGGAGTTTAGGGGAAAATCATTCTTTGGAAGGGTTGCACCAATGGCTAGGATTAACATATAGCCAAAGCAGTTTAACACAAATACAAGCATAACTATGTTAGAGTGAAGTTGAATTTGACTTGGCATCTAGATGGAGGTTTGGAAAGCTAAAATAACTCTATCACCCTATGAGCGAACCACGTCTAAGAGTTTTTGAATGTGATGTGGATATCTTCAAGGTAGCTTTCAAATACTATTTGGATATATCTAACTTGGTTTCAGATTCTTTCTTCCTCTACTGAGTTGTATATGGATTTTGCTGGTTTATGTGAACCAGTTTGGCAAACTTGCCAATTTTGACTGTGGCAAAAGTTAAATTGCACTTGTAAATTTTGTCTAAAAGCACTTTTCCTATGCTGTAGACCAGTGCTTTTACTTGTGATGTGAATTTTTTTTTTTGCCTCCTTTTAGGGTGGTTTTTTTCAAGGTTTGGGGTTTTTTGTTTTGTTTGTTTTTTACAATCTTATTTTACTTTTTTCTGCGTGTTATGACTGAGTTTTTAGTTATGACGCTGGGCATTTTAAGAAATGGAATCAAACTTTTTCTTTTTTTTCCCTTCCCTTACACTGTGGTATTCTTTTTGGCTGCTTAGTTTGTTTCATTAATTTCTACTGACACAAAGACACAGAAGAAGAAGGTATCAGGTGCTGGAGAAGGGAGGAAACTGGGACAGGCATAGAAGAGGGCCAGTCGAGAAATCAGGAATATTGAACTTGGAGGAACTTAAAGGAGGAAACTAAAAGGCTTTGCTCATTTAGCTTGTAAAAGGAAAACGAAGAAGGGATGTGATAACACTGTGTAGGAAAACATCCTGTGAGGGGTGGGAAGGGGGTAAACACCAAGGAGGAAAATGAGCTGAAGACCAACACTGGCACAAGAACAAATAGATATAAACTTTTCCAGTATAAGCTTTGAAATAGTATTCTAACTTCCAGCATAGTTACTATAGGAGTGAATTTGTAGGGTAGACTTCTGATGCTTTGGATCACTTCAGGATGTAGTGGGATCACTCAGTTAAAGGGATTGTGTGGCTGTCTTTAATGGAAGACTCTGCCATAGTGCAGAACGTGACTGCTTTGGTCTACACAAGCAGTTGCATGTATCTCTCCTGCCGTAGTCTTGCTTGTACTCCCTAGTGTTTGAGTTAGTTACTTTTAAAAAACAAAATAAAGTATAAAAAAACCCCAACGGTGCTCTAGATGATCATCATATGAGTTCAGAGGAAGATCAGCTTTGGGTGAAGTTGTGGTTTATCTGTGGTATAGAGAATGGATCAATAGAACTTCTAAATTAGGCTCCAGAAAACCCTACCTGAATGTACAGTATTGAGTATGTGTTAGATCTCACCTACTTTAGTTAGGAAACTGCTGATTCTTTCTGTATAGCTTCAAGCTACATCTGCCATTAGGTGAATCTCTTAAGCTGTATATTGAAACAGAACACTTCATAATCTGTTAATCTGTGCATACAGATTCATAAATTGTAATAAGAAAGAGCAATAATAAATATTTAGAAAATGTTGGTGTGGATAAGGAGGGAAGGAGAAGTGTGTAAGGGGAGACTAGAGAGAAATAACAAATATAAATACTGAATTATTAAAAGCTTCAAGTTAAAATATTATAAGTAGTCATTCAGGATTTGAGACCAACAGTTTATTAGACAAAACTGTTTCTCCAACAAATATAGTCCAAAGTCCTTAAGACTTAAGACTAAACATTACTTCTTCCTTAAAGCATTATATAAATGATACTTTCAGTTTAGATTGTTAGTCTTTAGTGGAGGATCTCCTAAAGATTAGATACTTGCTCTGTTCAGTAAGGATACGACTGTGGCTTGTGAAGATGTTGTGTACTCATTTTGAAAATGCTTGTCTTGTGAATAATACTTTGGTTAAGCTGCTTGTTTAGGTTTGATCTTAAACTAATTCCTAAAAGACTTAAATGGCTATCTCTTTTCTGAAGTCTGTGCAAAGTGTGTATGTAGGAGGACTTACACTTGCTTTAAAGAAATAGCAAAAGTTCAAATTGTTTACCAATATTCCAGTATACTCAGGATACAGGCTGGTTTATTCTTTTATTCATCACATAACTTAAACCTTCCTTGAATTCAGCTCTCCAGTGTACAGTTCCTGATATTAATATTCAGAGACTTAATACCATTTTTAGTTTCTTGTGTTTTGTGGCCTGTGTCTCACAATCTTGAAGAGCATGTCTGCATTCCAGACAGGCGACATCTTAAATTAGATCTTTGCTTGGGATGCTTAGGGAAAAATCATAGTGCTTGTTGTCAAGGAAAGATCTTGAACATGTTTTAGAAAATTCCTCAGGTCAACTTGTGCTTTATTGTGGTGAAAATCGTAGAAGCATTACTGGGTTGCAGGCTGAAGTTGCTGCCTATATTCACAAAACCACGGTGATGTAGCTTTCCTCAAAGTACAAATCTTTTAACTTTGATTGAAAGTTGATTTAAGTGACCCTGGGCTGTTTCCCAAGTATTTGGTTGGACTTCTGATAGTGTTTACTAGTCAGTCCCTAAACAAGGCAGCTCTTGCTTGTAAACAAATAGGTTTATCTGCCTGCCTGGACAAGAAACTTCAGAGTTACTATGATTAGTTCTGGAATGTGAAGTCTCTTAAGCTGCTCATCACTGTTTTGCCTGCCTCGAATCTCACGTGATCATTTGCTTATCCACACTGCCAGTGGAGAGCTACAGTAAAAAAGGCATGTTAACTTCTCAGCCCAGGACTTAGTAACCAAAAAATGAGAAACAAAATTCAGTGCAGGATTTTGAAGTGTGCTATAAATACAAAGAAGATGGAAAACACAATCTGAATCTTTCATTGTATCAGGTAGCTATTTGTACCAGTTTTCTTTTACAAGCCTTAGCTACTACTGAAGTTTGAAGAAGCAGAGATATTTAAGCCTCAAAGCCAGAAAAGTGGATCTTTTGAAGTTTTCGCAGGAACTAATAGCTTTTTTTGTTCTTCGCTAAAGCAGGATGTGCTTTTGCAGTTGCAGACACTTGTCTTGTTCCATGTTAAGGACCTTTAAGGAAGGAGACTATACAATGTCATAACGTTGCTTTGTTCTGTCTAACCAGTTTCGGGAATGTTTTAATAACTCTATAATGGCTGGGGTCGGTTTTTGTTTGTTTTTTTGTTTAAGCAAACTGTGCCTTTTCTTCCCTACTTCTGCTATAGCAAATCAAATTAATAACAGGGTAGTTCTTTCTCGGTGATAGTGTTATTTAGTCACTCCTGTAACTTGCACTCACCCATTTGAGTGTTCCTTTCTGATTCTGGTATTCTCTGAAAGATCATATCAACTTCAATCCACTTATGAATTCAATTTGAAGATATGGTGCGGTTTAAAGTCTTGGAACCATTTCTAACTCTTACTGCATACTCTTTGAAGCACGTTCTATATCTGGTATGAAGATAACTAAGGAGAATGTTGAATAAAATGAAGCCCCGATCCTCTAAGACTCTCTTGAAATCCTGATTCACATAAGATGGACCTTGCAAATGTTCCAGCTTTGACAAGAGTTTGAACTGGAGCTCCTATCTTCTTAAAAACACACAGTTGTCATCCCATTTTGTAAACCCACTGGAAAAAAAAAAAAAATCTTACTAGTTTTGCTGCAACTGGGGCTGCTTCATATGCAGTTACTTTGTGATTCTACTGTATCTTTTCCACATGTAGTAGTATCCAAGCTTGCTTTGAAATCAGTGTCTCAAGCATACTGCAATTTTTTTTTTTTAATTTTATTTTGTGTCCACCCTCTTTCCATCCCATTGATCGTTTTGTCCTGAGTAAAAACTGATTAAACTGAACTGTTCATGACACAACCATACTGGCTTTCTGCTTTGCTTTTGATGAGCTTCTTTTGTAGGTGCTTACAAATAGACTGGTTTTAATAGCTTGCCTCAATACATACCTGAGAGTTCTGACTGGTTTTGGATTTGTTTGACTCGCCTTTTGACTGGGATTGTCTTCATGAACTTGCAGAGTTCAGGAATGGTTGTTGTTTTTAACTACAGTGACTCCTTTTTATGCATGTCATAACCTCCTGTCTCTGCATCGAGGTACTCCTTGTGACAAGGGGAGAAAACATCTCCATGACCTTAATGAGCTAAAGTGACTGAACAGTTGCACATAGTCTAGAATTCAAGAGACATACTAAGACACGTGCAAAAAAGGTGTAGATGCAAACAACCCTGAATGTTATGTTCAAAAGTATCTTAAGCAATTACAAATAGAATTCTTAAATGTTTTAAGAAGTGTTATGGTTTCTTTTAGCTTGTCACTATTATTAGAAATTATTAACCTTTTTCCAAAGACTCAGGCAATATGGCAATGTGCACTTACTTCTCTACTCACTTCTGTTTACCTGTTCATGTACCTATTCTGCCCTCTTATTTTGTGTACTTCTAGACCCTCTTCTTATTTGTAGGACGAATTACAGTTAGCAGGGTAGAGCTTACTTGCTCTAATGTTGTTCCAGTGTGCTCATGCTTCTTAAAATTCTATTCTTCCTTTCACATCATGTATTCATGCTGTAATACGTAATTGAATTAATCTTGGATCACTGAAGAAGTTTCTGATACTGATCTCTAGATACACTTCCTATCACTTCTTTGTATCAGAGTATCTTACATCTGTAAACTTACTGTGATCTTTCTTTAGCTGCCAGCTCATGCATTCCTTTAGATGGGGTGGGAAATGTTCAGTCTGCAACATCCATATCTATAGCCTGTGGCTGAATGAATAATGCTACTGTGTAACTTCAATGTGTGGTCTGCCAAGATATTTTAAAGCTCTTTGCAGCCTTCAGAAAGAGGAAAAAAAATCTTGTCTCTGTCACTACATCCTCTTTTTTGGGTTCCTTGCGTTTGAAATCCTTGTGGCTCGTGATGGAATAGTCAACTCCTATCACTGTTGTCATATTAATTCCTATGCGTTAGACTTTAAACCTGTTTGGGGTTTTTTTCCCCCCTCTAAATTTGGAAGTAGTCCTTTGCTAGTCTTGGTTGCCATCTTTGCAACAAAGTTGTGCAGAGCATGTTCTAAAAACTTAATGATGATTTATCTCCTGCCACTTAGAGTAGGCATCCTTGTAACTGTCTCTTCCCACCTTTTCCATCTTTTTTTTGCCACTCAGTCTTATCCTGTGACTAATTACATGGCTGATTGTTTTGGTGGGGTATTTCTTTTGCTGAGAAGAGCTTCCTCTTGCCTAAACAGGAGTCGAATGATACATCACTTCTTTTTTTTTTTTTTTTTTTTTTTTTTTTTTTTTTCCCTTTTTTATACTTNTTTTTTTTTCTGTGTTTGCCCTTCTTAAACTATGTTAGTATTCTTCTCCTACCAAGTCTGACATTGATTCAGCTTCTGGTGTCTTGTTTCTGGTTTTCAGTGTTCTTGGGTCTTCAGCAGACAGCTCAGTAGACTGAAAAGTCATGCTCTCTTAACTGCATTATTCTGTGACAAAATTGCAGTTTCTTCTTCTTTTCTCCCAGTCCCTCAGTTCCCATGTTTTTACAGGATATACCATGTACATTTTAATTTGCCTGTGTGTCATTCGAGCCTATCTACAAATCTAACAAATTAGTCATACTTCTTTTATAGAAGGTAGGTTGAAGTAAAGCTGTTGCTTATGATGACAGCAACATACTGTACACGGTGTAGTGCTGGATTCCTTTTCAGAATCTGTTCCTGGCTGTCCCTTAGCTAAGAAATGCTGATAAAGTCCTGCCTGAATATTTGATTCCTGGAATGTTGATCTCGAAACCTCACTTTTTCATTCAGATGCCTCCATGTGCCTTAAAAATCATGTTTTGGGGGCTGTTGGTGAGCTTGTAGAGGTTTGTGGTTCTCACTATGAAGTGTCACTGTTGTTCTTGGAGTGAATTAACTGTATCTGTGCTGGATGGGAGTTTTTTAGATCTATTAGAGGTGTTGTATTAATAATTTACACTAGAACTACTACCATCTCCTGCTTTGTGAAAGTTGTGGGAAAGGTTATCAAGGATATTAAGAAATTCATTCAGTAAATTCGGACTGGGGGTGGACAGAAACTTTATAGCCAGTTTTGGTGACAACTTTCAGAGAAAAATGCAGGCAGAAGAACAATTTACAGGGTTAATGCCGTCTCTTACCTATTGTATGCTCTGCCAGGGGTTATCTGTAAGAGTAGGGAGAGAAGGTAACTTGCACTGGCTTATTTAAGTAATTAGTCACTCTTGTGTCTTCTGGCACCATTTGACATAGCTAAGCTGATCTAATGGCTAGCTGCCACAGCAAGGGTGATGTCCTTGTACTGTATAGCTCCTTGTGTAAAGGAAGGACAGGAATAATCTGCTTGCCCACGTGGCTAGATATGGGAGCTGAATAGACCTAAAACTGGCACTATCAGGAAGCAGATAACTTGTGACAAATTCAGCTTTTCCAGCCAACTTGTGCAACAGTTCTGTATAAATCCAGATGTAGTGAGAGGGAGGGAATGGAACCACACAGCCAGCAAAGGGATCAGTAGTTGCTGCTACTATGCAGTGCTGCTGCTTATGCTGCTGGGGAGCCACAGCTTTAGACCTGGCCTTTGGAAAGGTAGAATTATTCTGTATTTGCTGACAAAGGAGTGTTGGCTAGGGATGTGAAAAATTTCCCTTTTAAACAACAGCTTAAGCCAGATGTATGTGAACAACTCTACAATTCCTGTTTTCACTGTGATATTATGTATTTGTCTAAGTTGTGGGGGTTTTTTTATTTCTATGTTAACAAAAGACTTAATTATTTTACTTAAGTGAAATGAGAGAATAGTATAGACTGCCTTTGTTGGTATAACACCTCTTTTAGTAAACCTTGTCAGTGTAATTATACTAATAAACTTCAATTAATGTATTGCTGTTGGATCAGTTCTGTAGCAAACATTGGGATGAAAAATATAATTTTTAATTTTAACATGTTAATTCTCTAGCATCTGAAATGTGATATTCAGCATATTACTTGACTTTTTAAAATAGGAGTATGACTTGGAGTAACCTAAAGTACAGATATGTATGTGTGCAGTAACTGAAAAGAAAATGTTTTTTCCAGTAACTAGGTTATTTAGTACACATGTGAATATCACAAAAGTACATTTGTACTCCCTTCTCGGATTCCTTTTATCCATCATCTCAGCTGGCTGAGGGGAGATAGTTATACTAATAGTAGCCAAGCTGAAGAGTCTAGTGTTGGGTGCTGGGAGTGCAGGGAGCTCCAACTGCTGTAAGAAAACTCCCAAGTTTTTATAATTGCAGTTTCCCAGACTAATTCTGATTAAAAATTGGGAGGGTTGGGGGTGGCATTATTGTGTGTGTATGTGGTTCCTGTGTTCCTCTAAGTTGTTCACCTAGCTCGACAGTTAGCTGAGTGTATTTTTTACATGCTGCTATCAGCTGTTTTTCCCCCTGCTTTTTAAAGGGCTTTTAAAATTTGGCAGTTACTTTCACGGCAAACTTAGCAATGTAAGCTATACAAACAGTTGTTTAGGTCCATAAGAGGGGTTCTTTGTATTCCTCAAGTGTTTGAGAATTACTAGAGCCCCCAGCTCTCAATCTAACCATAAGGAGCAAGGGTGCTATAGAGAGCTGCAGCAGCATGATTGTGGTCTATGGTGGAATTAACTCCTCAAAACAGGTGAGAGAAAACAGTCTCTGTGGAACTCTGTCTTCCTTTCAAACACTCCCTGGAACCACCTACAAAACTTGAAATGTGACTGGATACCAGTGCAGAAATACAAGGAGCATATAATACAGCTATAATATAAAATTAAATAGGAAAGACCATGGTTTTGTATTGTTGAAATTAGGAAGCACATATGGTCTTGTTGGTCCAGCCCAGTATGAATATAGCACAGAAATAAAGCCTGTGGTTTGCATTAAATACTTCTGAGGAACTTTCTATAGGCTTTTACGTTGCAGTATTTGGAGGCTTTTCAATATGTGTAGACCGTATGTGTCACTGCATGTTCCTGTTCTCCATCTGCAGGCACTTCTTTCCTCCCCGCCTCCCCTTCTTTTTCTTCCTTTGAAGGCCTTGATATTCTGAAGGGAAAGCTACAGTGGAAAAGCACCCTGCATGGTGGCAAAGGTGGAACTGAAGGTATCTGTTCAGTAGATCTCTGAAGAATGGCTTCAGTAGTGCTGTGGAAGTTTCCCCTTCACTTAGGAAGAGCATTCAGATGATGGTTCTACCTTAGAGCTCTCTAAATAGACATTATACTTAGTACCAAGTCCCACTGCAATCTCTGAGTCAGTATCGCTGAAGAGTTAATCTGTTAAAAAAAAAAAAAAAAAAAAGTTGTGATGTTTTTGTAAATGTTTACTGCCTGAAATAAAAAGTTAAAGCATGTATAATGTTACAGCGGAGGGTGAGAGCAAAGGAGTAAAAATCATTTGGTCTTAAATGCGTAAGATTGAGAGTGGAGTGGCAGAAATACATGATCTTCCGCTCTAAAGGATCTCTACCTGTAGGAATAAAGAAAGTGCTGATCCTGAGAGAGACTTTACTCTGTAAAAGACTGTATGACGAGGCTCTCGACTTCAGATGTTAAATTGTCAAAAAATCTTGTAATCTTTTAGGTGACTTCTGTTTGTGCCCCATTAAAAATGCAGAAAACAGTACTGGGGGTTTGGATTTTTTTGCCTTCACCTATGACTTGGGGCGAAGGGGTGCACATGGAGAATGTCCACTTGCAAAATAACTGTCAGATGAATCTTCAAGAAATAAACTTTCATAAGTGAACACCCACATGGAAATGCACATTCAACTACTTATTAGTGGACACTTCTCCTCCCCCATCCTGCTCTAGATTAAGATGCCTCCTGCTGAGAATCTGCTCTGTTTGTGCTTCCTCAACCTTCCAGATCATGACCTGTAGAAACCTGAGGTTTGGCTGGAGGCACTATCCTAAGTCTTGGTCTAGACATAAGTTAAGGTCCAGCAAATGTATTCCACAAGGTTTATCTGCAACTGCCTTTGCCATGCCAGGACAATCATAATTGTCTAGTGCCATTCTATCCTCCCACTTCTTGCAAGAGTTGGTGCAGAAGCACTGTGGGAAAGGGACACATCAGGCATCTGACCAAGGGAGAAGGAATACAATTGACAGGAATGTCAAGGACAGGCAGCACTTAGTGCTGTTGTGACTACAGTTCAGCTTCCGAGGAGGAGGAGAACTCACTTAGGAAGTCCCTGATCTGGCTGTAGCATGTAGTCCTTCTCCTCTGTGGCCCATCAGTGTGACACAGTTTAGGACATCTTAAGCATTAAACTGGTGTAACTAGGGCTTGTGCAAATGAGGCTTCTTATGCAAATCTAATTTTGGATACCTCACTTCCTCAAGCAGGAGCAGAGATGTTATGTCACCTCTTGTTGATGTAGTATACCATTGTCATATCAACATCTGAGTGTGTTACTGACTTCATGGTGAAAGAACAGCCAGTGTATTCATAGCTCCTGCATGTTGGGTGGATAACCTCCTATGCAGGTCAGAGATGACATGCAGAGACTGAGGGAGGTTTTAAGTCAGAGGTGTCTGTTCTTGCCTATCTGAAGGGAGCACTGGTTTGCAGGTACTGGATAAAAATTCAGAAGCTTATAGTAGCCAGAAAGGATGAGCATTGATTGGAAAAATGAATAAAACTGGAACTAGAAAATAAATAAGTAATAAATATCCTCATGGAGATTAGGGTGTTTGTATTTGATTATTTGTATTTGCAGCACAGTGGTGGCTGGATACAACCAAAAGCAGTAAGTTTGTCCTCTGGAAGGTGAGAGGAACTGTAAAGAAGACTGCCCTGTCCACTTGAGCTGTGCAGGAGAGATGGGTATGAGTGCACCCCTGGGATGTACTAAGGCCTCAACTGGAGTGGCCTTTTGTCCCTTGAGCAGCTGTATATATGTAATGCACATACAATACCTGTACAATGAATTAGGCTATGGCATCTGTTTAGTAATCCCAAGTAGCTGAAGGTGTTAGATCTTAAATATCCTTTCCAAAACACGCTTGATAAAGTCACGTAGGGCATAAGTTAGATCAGTGCTGCTTATGTTTTGCATGTTTAGTTGGTAACTCATAAAGCAGTGCATTATGCTTATTTATAGTATAAGGATCTTCTGTAGAAGTAAACCTCAGTTCCAGCTGCACAATTGGATCCTTGTTCAAATCCTGCTAGAGTTTCCTAGCTATTTATATGGGCATTAAACAGGGCTCACAGCTTCTGAATATTTCTAATTGTAACTTCCAGTGTCAGTCTGGGAAGCAGTTGTTTTGTGGTACCTCTTCTGAGTTGGAAGACTGAGATAACACCTAACCAACCCCATGCACCCTAAGTGGGTGAGGATTGCTGAGGTCCAGCTGAAATTACGTGTTTGGAGAGTAGGAGTGTGTGGTGAGTGAGAGGAGTTTCTAGGCACATCCTCACTGTGCTGCTCAACACAGAGTTCTTAACTGTGGCTCCCATTAACAGCCTTACCTGATTAAATCTGGCAACTTGGCAGTTACTGCACTGTCTATTGTAATGTATTAAATTTGCATAATTGTTGGTAAATTGGCAAGATGGTATTGATCAATTATGTGCTCTACTAAGAGTGTAATTATTTTTTTTTTTTAGTTAAAAGTAATTGGTGGTTTTGTAGTTTATCAATGATTTGAAGTTTTCCTAGAATTGTTGCTACTTGTAGTATACATAAGTGTATATAAAGTCACATTGTTAAGGCTTACAGACTCAGTAGGAAGTACAGATTCAGAATTAGAATAGTAACTTCCCTGGCTACATACGCTTGTAGTAGTTTTTGGGTACTTGGTGAAGGTTTTGGAGAAATCTCTGTTTCAATCAGCATGGTCTGCAGGTGATTCAGAACTGTTAGAGCACTGTCTTGCTTGCTGCAGCAATTGGAATGTATCTAATGAAAGAGGCAGGGAACTAAAACTGGAAATCAGTTGCATCCTGTTCTGTAGGCTGACTGTTGTAGTTTTTGTAGTGCTGGGGAAAACCATGACAGTGCAGTGTCTCTCTAATGGTCACTGAACATGTTAGTAACTGGTCTTATTTATTGGTGATTTCACTTACCATTACAAAAGCAGTTCTCATTGTGTACTGTCCCATGGAAAAAGTGAGATTAAAGTAAATAAGGACTTTGATACAGCATGGAGGGACTGCATTTATGGTTGTAGAAGCAACTATAGCTTCCTAAAGACCAGAGTTCTGGGTACGTCATCTAAATGTTCTTACAATATAGTTGTTAATGCTTAGTGTCTCGTTCCCTCCGTGCTTCTAGTTTGTGTATTTAAAAGGAAAGTAAAACAAAACCAAAAAACCCAACAAAAGAACCCCAACAACTCATTCTATTACGGGGTTATTGAATTAATTTTGTACAGATAGTAGCTGTTTATGCTATTGCAGAAGTTAGAGGATGACAAGATGTTAGTATATTAGGGAGTTATATAAAGGTTTCTCTGTCCCAAACTACCCTTTTTAACCTCTTCTATACATGCCCTTGATGAGTCAGTACTGATTCCCCTTTGGCATCATCTCATAAAGGTTGCTTCCCACCAGCATTGTCCAAGCCTGTCTACCTAGTCCTTTCCCTATCAGTTGGCTCACATGGTTTCCTAATCTCTTATCATTTTTTTCCTAGCTGCTGTTATTTTCACTTCTGGTCCTGACCTTTATAGGAACATAAATCCAACAACTTAGTCTTTTTTTCTTCTTCTTCTTCCTCCCAGTTGGACACTCTCTTCTCTATTCCAATGGAACTTCTATTTCATGTTGCTTGTGTTTCAGTGGGGAAAAGGTTGTTTGGTTTTTTTAAAAAGCAATGAGAGTTGGAGATGTAGGACTTGCTTAATGCCTAGAAGAGGCTGCCAATATCCTAGAGTAGCCATTTACAGGGAAAGTCCAGCTTTGATTCTGTAGAGTTAGACTAAAGAAGCTGTGCCGAGCCACTCTGTGGAAATAACAAATAATTTGTCCAGCACTAGATGACTGATTTTGAGCAAATCTAGCAAACAAGGATTTTGAGGTGTTTTGGCTTCCTAATATGAAGTTCTTCAATCATTAGTCATTTTCTCAAGGTTTATTTGTTTGTTTTCTTTTTTCTCCACTCTTCAAAAATTTAACATATTAAGTTTCTGTGCATTATTACAGAGTCTAAAGGGTGCATATCTGATGGAGGGGTTAACCTTGACCAAGTTCTAGGTACCTGCCATAAAGAATGGAGGGCCAAACTGCTTTTAAAAAAAAAAAAACATACTTGAGCAGATCTGAAGATTGTATGCATATGCATTTAAACTCTGACAAATGCAAATAAGTTTAATATGGACTGGATTGCACATCCTTGCTACAGACATGCCACATGAAAACCATTCCAGCCAAGTAGATCCTGTTTTTATAAATAAAGTGTTGATTTGGATGCTGTATGTGAAGTGACCTGAAGAGCATGGAACTGATTACATAACTTGCCTGCTGCCTATTTAGAAAATACAAAATTACTGTGTGTGAAAAGTGGACTGGACAGAGATGAGATTGGAGAAGTATTAATTTAAGGAGCTTGAGTTAGTCAACCCTGACACTACTTAAGTTTCAAACTGGCTTCCTCTGTACATAACTAGAATTCAGATGCATATTCTAATAGTTTGCTGTTAGAAAAACAAGATTTCTTTAAATATAACTCTTCAGTATGGAAGTCCTTTCTCATCAAGGAAGAACAATGCATTTTGTCTTTGTTCTATTTAATTTGAAAGGAAAGATGAGTCTGAAATGCAAAGTGCAAAACTGTGACTGTCTGTCTAGATCTGAAAGTGTGAATTTGAGTTTTGCTTTAGGGTTGGCCGTCTGCAATGGTGTTCAGTTGATTTGGCATGTTCTTTACTTTTTTTTTTTTTTAAATGTTCCGTAAATAAAACAACATAATGTTTTTACTTACAGCACTTGAAGAATCGGAAAGTGACATTTATGTGCGATTCATGAGGTCACACAAGTGTTACGACATTGTTCCAACAAGCTCTAAGCTTGTTGTTTTCGACACTACGCTACAAGTGAGTATTCTCCTTTCAGTCTGTCTTTGCTTGCAGCTCATTTTTTTTTGAATGAGTGTTTCCTGAGTGTTAAATGAAATTTGTTCTCTTGAAGAGAGGTTCTCCCACAGTGCTGTGCTTTGACTGTACAAACTCATACTGTTTCAACTGTATTTTTCGTGTTATAGTAGAGAAGGAGCTGGAGGAAGATGTCCTAGCAGAACTGAAATAGAGGATATAATTTGTTTTGCAGTTGGAATCACTATCTAAAAACTTTCAGATTAGCCCAAACTTATATTGGCTTCTTCATGGCTATCAGAATTTACATAAAGACATTTTATGTAAAGATCCCTGTGCAATAATTAAAGAGTATCCAGGTGTTTTGAGCCTGTTCCCGCTATATTGGTAACACAATATAGAACTAAAATGGATGGCTCAATTATGCAAATTATTACATTCTGCAGAAAATTTTTGTTTTCAGTTTCTCATTTTACTTCTAATCAGTAAATCATGTGCTAGACTCTTGGCTCTGTCTGAGGAGTTTGTTTGCCAAAAGAAGGCATTAGCTGCCTGCTATAGAAAGAGTAATCTGTTCTGCAGTGTGGTAGAAAGCTGTGGCTTTCTTTTGTTTCCTGGATTTTGCAATTGATGGGTTTTAGCTTGCTTTGGTTTTTGTTTGTTTCAGTGTGTTTTTTCCTTTTAAAGATGCTCCATTTCTGGCTTAACTAAGCCCATTAAGTAGTTTTGATCTGGAATGTGCTGCTCAATTAGATTTCAGCTTTCCACAGAGGCAACCATGTGATACTTAGTCCCAAAACGTTCACGCTTGCGTATGAGATAATCATATGTAATGCAAGTTTGAGTGCTATAATCTGAAAGATGGAAAGCTTACATTGCACAGCAGGCAAAGTGACAGGGTGGATCAAGAGCATTACACACGTATTAGTCTATTTGTACATTACTGACAGCATCCTTCTCGAGTTCTGCAGCATGGCTAAAAGCACTGGAACTTCAGTTACTGGTCAGTACAAAAAAAACTGTTTTGTAACTTCAGCACTGAACTCTTTTGATTATCCAGGCATCTCGCTAGTGAGGGAGTTTCCTTCATCTCTTGACTCTATTTAGACTCTGAGCACACTGAGATAGATATGTGTTGCTTCAATGTGTTGCATCTGATCCCTTGGCTGAGTCCTCAAAGGTAAGTATCCTACCCAGTACTAGTATTATGTTAAAACTTGAGGAGGGCTGTGGTTGAGATTCTGCCCATGTGCCAAAGAACCTCCTGCTGCTAACTGGTCTGGTGGCTGAGAAGGCAATGCTGAACATAACAGTCACCAGTGTCTCATGTCACATTATTTCCTCCTTTACCCATACCCAGAAAGCCAGACTTCTTTTCATCCTTAAGCACCTTGGTGTCAATGGAACAGTCACTTTTATTTTCCACATGCTTTACTGGACACTGGATTTTGTAGTGAAAAGACACCTGAGCTGTGATTAGAGATGGAAAAAGGTAGCCTCTACTCTTAGAGGAAGAGCTTTCAAGCACACAGATATCAGCCCTACAGAGTTTAAGTGTTCATGTTGTTGATTTTCTTTGTGTATTCCACTTGACTGTTTTGATATAGTCTTTCAACTGCATCTGCTCTTGCATTTCACCAGTCACATGGACTCTGATTATGCAAGCACTGTAAGCTCTAATGAAGAGTATCTGTTACATTTAGATATAATACTAATTAATACTCCACCCTACTCTGTTTTGCCACATTCCTTTTCAGAAATTTCTTTCTCTGTCTCTCCAAAGCTTGTTTCTTTGGGAGGTTGATTGTTGTGACTTTTTCACTGTCTCAGAGGGAAAAGTTCTGCAATTTTTCCTTTCTTCTGCCCAAGAGAGAGAATGACTGTCAACTCTGGACTAAGAATTCAGACTCCTTTGACCTGAAAGGTCAAATTTGGGATGGTAGTATTAACTGACACTTTCAGCTCTTCTCAAAGACTATTAGCTTTCTTTTGATTCCAGAGGATATTTATTCTCATGCTATGAGATAATCTGTTGGGAGTTGGTACCTGCAGCTTGTTGGCACAACCCTGTTGAGTTCGAAGCTGTCAGTGGTCACCTGGGTCAAAGGCTTGAGCTCATGTCACTGTTGCAATCAGAAAGATGAATTTTCTTTATTCCATGAACCAGTTAATCTTGGGGCCATTGAGGCCTCAGATTTCTTGATGAGCTACATAAAATCATGCCAGCTACCAGCTTTCATAGCATTGTCTCAACACAGCTCTAGCCATTAAGTTAAAGAAGTAAAGAAGTTAGTTTCATCTCCTGTTGGTGAACCAGTGTGAGGTAATACTTGGAGGAAGCAGAGTGTGAGTGAATGAACCTTGTGAATTTGCACCATAAAAGAAAACAGGTAACTTAATGGTAATGGAAAAACTTTCACCAATGCGTCACTAAAATCCTGTCTCATTTGGGATCCCTAATGATGGTCGTGGACTACAACTGGAGAAGAACAAGGCATGCCTTGGTCTATGATCACAGAGTCACGTTCTCAGTCTGCTTCTCCAGGTATTTGAAAGCAATGGTGGTGGAAGGGCAGTCAGTAGTCACTCATCCAGACTCTAGCATATGACAAGGACTCGCTCTTTGCCTCTGTTGGTGTAAACTAGTAACGCTCAATGGAAGAAGAAGAAAAAATGGAGCTCTGTTGCGTTCTAATCTAATGGCATCCTTTGAAAGACTGTCGTTGGTTTTTTATTTGACTACAGTGTCCCATCTCCCTCTACTGGTCAGCCATCACAGCACACATCACATGTTTCTACCCTGGAAAATTATTCATGAGACACTGTGGAAAGTATTCTAAAACTGTTGTTAGCTGTGGGAAAACTGGAGATGTTACTGTTACAGTGTGGCACAATTCACACTGCTGAAGCAACATCTATTCATAAAAGTAAATGTTTAGTCTCAGTGTATTTGAGGGATCTAGTGTAAAGCTTTGTAAGGAATCATGTTTTAACCCTGAATAAGACAGGACATGGTAAGGTGTCATTAGACTGGAAACAGAAAGAAAACCTTCAATAGCAGCAACAGGAACTAGCAAAGAACAGGAATGGGCTGACAGTCTCTTCAGTCCTGCTTATTTGTCAGCCATAAGGCGTGGGGCCTCTCAGTTCCAGCAGCTACCAAATGTCTTGCTGCTTCTAGTGCTAGCACTCTAGTCTGGTCTTGTGCATTGAGAATACACCTGTGCAACTGGCACCTATGTTGGGCTATTGTGAAAGCAGTGATGTATCTCATGCGCTTCCATTAGGCATGAGATCATACGGTAAAGGAGAACTGTGCTGTGCCTCAGCTGGAGAATGTGTCACTTGGCACAGACTTGAGCAACATCTATACTAAATAAATAAAATGTTTGGAGCCAAGGTCTGTTTACCTGCCTGAGGCCAACTGGCACAACTCAGTTTGCCTTAGTATAGCTTAGCTTATATTTCCCCCAGAACAGAATATCCTACCTGATATAACAGAGTATTCCTACCTGAAATGGTCCCTAGCCTGTACTGAACCCCAAGAAGTGGTAGGTATTGTGTGGAAGAGTGCTGGCTGGCACAGGTCTCTTGATTTAGACTGACAGTGGAGTGTTCATTCACCCTGTTAGTTTACTAATACAGATGTAGCCTGTAAGTATTTTCTCCTCATAAATATTAATAAAATCATATGAAGCTCCACTTCAGTGCTGTGCCTGTCCCCTGCCTGTGACCCATGAATAGTCCTTGTTCGTGATGAGCTCCAGCCCTTGGCTTTTCCCAGAGAAGATACTATCTTTGCTTGGTGCACGTTAAAGAAACTTCTAAAAGTCTGATCTGACCAGGAAGGGAGTCAAGAGACAGTTAGATGTTATGAGCTGTCCTGGGAAGTTTGGAAATTTGACTCTGTAGATGGTGGGGAAACTAGGCAAGTTGCAACAGTGTGCAGCTCGCAGTGGATAAATCTTTCTAATCTCTTGCACGTCTCCCAAGATGCAAACAATGGGAGAACAACCACTTCATAGCCCCTTTGAGGGGGTTAGAAGGGTTGTCCCCTGAAGGGCTACTCTGTGAATGAGCATTCATTTGCTGTTCTTCATTCTAATTATTCACTAAATGGATCTGGATTATCTTTATAATAGACTCCAGGAAAACACTGAGCTAACTGCAGGTTTACTGGTTACTGGCTTGTGTCTTCAGCACAGTATTTGAGTAGTCTATAAGTGTTAATGCATTTAATGTGGCAACGATCTGGGGAAATCAGGCTGCCTTTACTTTCTGCTGGTTTTAACTTTTTATCAGGTACATAGACACAGCAATCTGATCTTTTCCTTTGAAACTGATATTAATGCTTGGAAGAAAAATAGGAATTTTAGTAATTCCTGTATTAAATAAAAATGTCAACAAAATATAGCACTTTTTTGACATTCTGTCAGTTGGATTACTTTTCTGTAGTAGTACTAACATCATCTACTAATGTGATTTCACTTTTTTCCTTTTTACTGCATACTTTGATGTTTTCTTTAGAGACCAATGCATTTCCCCATCCTGAACTCTATTTGAATTTTTAAAGGATATGGCTCTTACCTAGCTTATAGCAGTCTTTGAAGCTTAACTCTATAACCTTCTTAAAGCCAGATTTTTGTCTGGCCTTTAGACAAATTTATTAATTTGTTTTGACTTTGCCCAGCCTACATAAAGATGAGAAGGATTAGCTTATTTTGTAGCATAGAGCAATTAACTTTCCAAGAGGAATGTTAAAGGTAAGTATAAGTCAGGGACTTGCCTGCTCTGTATCAAGCAGCAATCTGCAGTCCCAAGAATGGTGTGTTAGCAAATATAGTGGCTGCATCTTGTGAAGTTTGTATAAGCTCTCGTGGAGTGAAAAGCTCTATCTTACCTTTGACTAAATGATATTCTTACCTGTTAAAAATAAATTTATGTTTTAATCCTAAAACATATGTAGCTTTTCCTCACCATGCCCTTGAAGCTGTTTTTAAAGTATTTGTCCAGCACTTCATAAACTAATAAAGATCATGTTTATGTGGAAACAGTCATTAAAATAAGCTTTCAGAATCCTAAAGACACTTTTCTTTTATGTCATGAAGAAATCTTGGACAATTGTGTGACTTGAAGATTAGATTATTTAACCTTTCTGGTTAATGAAATTATCTAAGTTGGTAATGGACCAGATGTTATTATCACTAATGTAGGCTTTTGTCAGTAACTGTCAAACACTAGCAAGAGCTGAAATACTTACTTTTCTACCACATAGCTCAAAAAATATCTGGAACAATCTTCTGGAAACTTCTTTAGTGGTTTAACAAGCTGGAAGTAAATATAACTTCTGCAGAACATGCAATGGATTCCACTTAAGAAGAGTGGAAGAGGACTTGTATTTCTCTTTCTTGTGCTGTCTCTATTCAGTAAATGGATTTATTATTCTTGTTCCCTCCAGGTCATTCTTGACTGGGGTGTTGCCTCTCTCCAAGGTAATGAGAAAGACCAGGCTTCCAGGAAGAATGCTCTAGAATCTTTTGCTTCCAGAAACACACAGCAGACTCTGCTGTCGCAACAGAGTTCTCACAGCTTTACAAAAGGATTGACTGTCTGCTCCTTAATTGTCTTTGAGGTTTTTCCCCTTCGAAGTTGCTAAATTTAAACTAATATACTGTTTGCATTTCTGAGGAGTGTGAACACCCCTCCTCGTTTACCCATCCCACAGAACTGTAAGAGAATAATGTAATTTAGCTTCTGTCATGGGGGCTGAGGCAGTTGAGCAGGCCACATAAAAGCTCCCTTCGTTGAGATCAGGCTGGAATCAGTAGCTTAGTATGGGAAGACTCTTGTGGTGTTTTTTTCAGAGCCACTCCCGTTGCAGGTACACAACAAGCATCGGAGCTTAATTCCTGCAGCTCTCAAAACCAATAGTAAGCATTCATTCCTGGATTTTGGAGGAGGATAATATGGTTCATTGTACCAATTAAGCAGAAATTTTTTGGCCTACACAGGGTGTAGGTAAGGTGTTTGTGCTTGGCTGGGGTGGAAGTCATGCATTGTTTTTCTTGCCTTCCCTACCCCACCACAACTTTTTCTTAGTCTGTGAAAGAATTACTGTACCCTTCCCAATGCTGGTGGTCCCAGTGGCTCTGCCTATGAGGCTTACTTACCTAATGGCTTACTCTTAGCTCATTGTGGCATAAAATCTAGCAGCAGAAATTCTGGTGTGAAGTGATTTCTTGGTTGCCTTTTTTTTTTTTTTCCCTCTCCAGAAAACACAGCTGTGCTGGTTTTTTGACTAGAATGCTTAGGCTCCCCTCAAACAGCAGATGGAAGGAAGTATTACTGAGGTGGAATGACAGAGTTGACTGTAATCATGGACCAGTGGCTATGTAGAAGAGGTCCTGATTAAATCAGCACGCTTGTGGTTTTAGAGGGAGAAGGAGAGCCCTTAATTGTCGGCTACAATATGCGCATATTGACACTGAGTATCAGTTAAGGTCTTGGCTTGTTGTCTTCGGTTGGATTGGGACCTTTTCATGTGGATGTGGTGTGGGGAAGATTTCTGCATGTGGACCTGGTACCTGCTCTCTGGGGAGAAATCTAGAGCACATGCCTCTGCATACTTTAACTTGAGGATAAGACACTACCTATTAATTCTGGGGTTTGGCTTGGGTCTAAAGGGTATTACTCAATCAGCTCTTAAATTTTACTAAGCACTCTATGGCCATGAGTAGTACATCCTCTACCAGGAGTATTCCCTTTGCATCTCCTGTGAATGAATAAAATGGCTGAATTTTGATCTGGTTCCATATAAGCTTTCCAAAATTCAACATGACCTAGACGAGCTGTTGGTGGATGTTTGTTGGCTGGGCTTTTTCGGATGTTAAAGCAAATGTAGCCTCTCAGTTAATAACAGGTTTGTTCAATTTTTCTCTACTTTACTTGAGGGTGTAATAAGGTAAAGGAGGAAATTCTTCTCTTCAAGACCTGCTTGGCCCTCGCCCTAGGCAAAAGTCTTTGTTGTTAACTCTTTAAGTAGCCTCTTTTTTTAAAGGCATAGTCCTTCAAGGAGGAAATGCTTCTACCAAATTCATAGACTGAAGAAGAAAATAATTGAAAAATAAATTTGAATGCAACAGTCATCAGACTGACATGGTTGGTTGTAATCCTGTGTACTGGTTTAGTCCCTCCAGACAAGCCAATTTATAAAAACACTGAACTATATATACATACTGTAAAAGAGACTTTTAACTTTTCAAAATAGCTCCTTTACAGGACTGTGGCTTTCTGTAACTTAAAAAGATGTCTTGATTGGACACTGCAGTTTTATTTGAAGGAAAAAAAAAAAAAAGAAATTGCAAGTTAATGTTGAATATCCTTCCCAATATTTTTTGGCCACTTTATGGGGAAACAAAGACAAAGCAATTAAGAGAGTAATTCCTGTGAGAACTTTAACTGTTTTCTGATAGTAGGTGTCATCCCTAAATTACAAGTTAGAAGGATTTTTCAGTTTCCTTTTGACCCTTTGGAAAGCTGATGTAGAGATTATTTGGAAAATTGGTCCATCTCCCTGAAATTTCTTTGCTTCAGATCTTGCATTTGGGAAGAATTACCTTCTCGTCTGTTGAAGGTGTTCAAATATCACTGCTGTCTGGGTGTGAATTGCTTCAAAGCAAAAGTGTGTATTTGGAAAATATTTAGCTTGTATTGCTTTTATATTATCAAAGTGATGATCACAGGATCTGGGGATGAATGCTGGAGCCCTTGATTCCAATTTATTCACCAAAATTTTCAGGCCATAGAAGTAGTCTATTCTTTTATTCAGCATATTCACAGTTGGTGTAATGAGTTCCTGTAGTAAGAAAAGCTTCCTGCTCCTGTCTGCTCACTGTAGTGTAATAGCAGCTGTTGTTGAGGTGATCTGTGATACATGTTGGATTTCACTCGCTGTGTTCCTTTGCTATAATATGACCCTTCTACTTAAGGGGCAGAATGTTGGAGAAGACAAGTAGTCACATAAAGTGGGATTCCTCATCTAATTGTAAATGTCTAAACATCTTACAGTCAGTGAGGGGAGAAAATGGCGTCTGTGGGATACTACTTAATCTCTGTCTAAGTCTGGCGAGTCATGCTGCAGAAATGACTGTTTCCCAGGGTTGCCTGTGAAGAGGTATGATGAATATACAAGGTCAGTGTGTGTCAGAGCAACCTCTAAATTTGGGCAGCTAAATCCCATTCTTGATGGTTCATTGTGTTTGTTAGGACCACTACATGGTTAATAAGAACAAAAGAGCTTTGTTTCAAGAATGTTTGTACATAGTGTCGAACAGCAACAATCTATGGGATCTGGCTGAAGAACAATGGTTTTGTGAAGGTCAGGCCAGTCCAACACACAAGATCAGAGAAAGAGCAATGCTGGTGGGGTTGAGAATTGAAAACGCTGTTGGAGGTCCAAAGATGGGACATGGTAGAAATCTTCAAAGGCTGCAAACTATATATAATTTGAAAGGAAGGTCCTTGTGGGTATTTTCTGCATGAACATCACTGAAACATCTAAATGTGCTGGATGGAAGCCCAGCTCCACACCCCAGTGCATTTGGCTGGCTACCAAGCAGTACTTTGGGCAACTGAAATCGGTAAACCACAGAAGCTAAAGGAAAGTGTGAGTCAATGAGTGTATGCTTGTGCTTGCAAGCAGTTTTAGCAAATAAGAATGAAGTTGGTTTTTTGCTTTGTAATTACCTTAGTTAAGAGACAAGTATTAACATTAAGAACTGATGGCATTGTTATTTTATTTAAAAGGCAACTGTATAACACTTTCCTATTGTTTTCTTCAGTTTTATAGTAGAATGTCACTTAAGCTGTGGTCTAGGAGGGCAGCCGAGAGGGATGAGTTTAAGTATTTCTTTACTAAATTTTGGTGATTTATTATGTCAAATGTTTAATATCCTAATACCCAAGCTGAACCAATTGTCTTTCATAAAAGATTTACATCTGGGCTATCTCAGTAGCTGTATCTGTTCAGCAGCCCTCAGTTTTTCCAAAATCTGTCTTTTAAAGATAGGCAACATGGCATCTAACAGAAGAATCTAGAGATTCTTTGAGACAAATAACTTACAAATAAGTCAAATAGAATCAGGGTGAGAACTGATCCTTTGTGGAAATTTCTTTTTCCTTCTGGATTGTCCACAAGCTCAGTTTCTTGCCTAGTATATCTCTGAAATTGTCTCTCTTGAAGTATCTTTTCTGAATGTAAAATACCTCAATTTTACCATCTCACCTATCTTAACGTTGTGCTAGGTGGTGTTCTTTGCTGCTACTGTGTCTGAGAAAGCAGTAGCAAGAATTTGTAGGTTGACTGAAGTCTTAGAATTCGCTCTCTACATCTTTTCTGCTGTGGGCATGCTTCTTTTCCAGTTTATCAATTACAGAGTTTGTAAACTTGCTTGAGTTTTGTTGCATGATTACCGTCTGGAAGAAAGGTATCTTCCCCCTGGTTTTAATAGATTAACTGTTACCTTATTGCTCTGATACAGCTTGAACATCTTACTATTGTGGAAGACTTGGGACATAAGTTGACAGTGACCGTTGACTCATGTAATAGTTGTTCTTACGGAAAGAGATCAAAGCTGAAGGTTCTCATTTTGAGTCAATTTGAGTGTACTTGCCTCGTGTTTTGATGAAGAATGGTTAGAACTTAGTTTGCCCCAAGGTGGAGTTAGCTTGTGTGAACTCACTTCTTTCTCATATCTGCTCCCCAAATAGCTCGCTGCTGTTAGCTTTCGCTGCATTAACTGTAAGCGTGATGCTGTTATGTCAGAACACTTCACCTTTCTGCCTGGAGGGTTTCTGTGTGGTTTCAGTCTTCCTTATGAGTTAGTATGGATTTGGTAATGTTTGTTTTACCTGACTCCTCCTTGTGTCAGTGAGGTGGCTGAATATTTCTGGGGTCTTTCTATTTAACCATTTTCTAGATAAATGCTACATGGTGTGTATCTTACAGTCTTATTTGTCATCTGGGTGCTTTTTTCCCCATATGGCTGCTTCAGTTTTAATGCAATTTCGAGGTGGTGGTTGTTAAGCAGATCACTGTTCCTGCTCATTGATGATATGACAGAAGCATCTGTGAAGTCAGGAGGCAGCTTTGAGAACTGTCATCTGCGGAGGTCAGGAAGGTAGATTTGCTTCTCATGGTCAGAGAGAAACCAGTTAGGCTGTATAGAGGTAGCAAGAAATATGGATTGCTTTCAGAAGTGTAATCTTAAAGACTGAGTTCACGTACCGTAGGGTAACACCAGGTATTTGAAACAATCACTGCAAATCACTGAAGTGTAGACACAGGTATTGTGTTCTGGTACAGAGTAGAAGTCTTACTAACTTTTAGAAATTTTAACTGCTACGTTACAACATTAAGTAGAGTCTAAATGGAGGTTCTGTCAAGTATCACATGGGTGGCTTTGCAAACTTTTCCAAGAAAGCTGTAGCTAGCAATGGCAGACTTAACTTTTTTTTTTTTTTTAAAACCTACTTTTTTGGTTGCTGATTCCATTGATTGTGAAGTCCTTTATTCCTGACTCGGTTGTGGGGAGGAGCCCCTTGGCACATAATTTAAAATAGACATTTAAGATACCACTGTATGATTGTGGCCTGTTCAGATTGCAGTTGTCAAGCAATTGCTGCTATTTGCTATTATTTGGACTGAGGAGCAATTTCATGGATGTAGAGATATAGATTGGCTATGTCCTAGTTTTGTGCCAGGACAAGACCTGGACAAGAACCATCACTTCTGTATCATGTTTTCCATGTGAAGACTATTCAGGGGTAGGAATGATAACATGCTCAAGCATATCATCAAGACATCAGGACTTTGAGGTGCACTAGAGCCTGACTGCTTCATGCTTCAGAGATCAATGCTCACAGGGAAGTTTTTTTCTTTTGAGAATGACACTATAACCATGTAACCTGATTCAGATATTTGGGAGAGTTAATTCATTAAAAAATGAAAGGAGTTGGTTATATTTCTTTAGCAGCTGAACAGGCTAGCTAGTCCTTTTAACTTTCAGTCTTACTTAAAATAATCAAACAATCCCTTTTAATTTGTATAAATTGTGATTATTCTTTTATATACAGCTGTTGCTGTAGTGAACATTAACAAGAATATAGCACAATCTTCAAATGTTAAACTATATCCATAAACTGGGCACTTGTTATAATTATGTTCATAAATGATTTATTCACTGTCATGATTTGAGGAGGGGGGTTATAATTTTTAAGGATAATATCAAACAGGAATAAATTTGAGGTTAGTGAGCGTACCTTTTCAGCTGTATCAGCCTTCTTCCTCATCAGAGGCTTTGACATAGAACATGCATATAATAAAACAAAACCACATCTCATTTTGCTAAGCTTTTTTTGTAAGCTTTTTAACTGTTTTAGAAGTAAAAGGCTTGGGGTTTTTTGTTTGGTGTGTGTGGTTTTTGTTCTGTTTTGAATAGCAGCTACGTGTTTATACTGCATTTTTTCCTAGTAACTGGGGAAACCCTTCTGTTGGTGTCTGGTATGCTAAATTCAGAGCAAAGATTTGTTGAGTTGTTGTTCATTCTTTTTGCAGGTAAAGAAAGCCTTTTTTGCCTTGGTGGCAAATGGTGTGAGAGCAGCTCCTCTGTGGGAGAGTAAAAAGCAGAGTTTTGTAGGTAAGTAGTTCTAACATTGTTCAGGATTACTTGAATTCGCAGGGTGCTTTACTGGTTTAGAAAGTGATCTCTGGTTTAGAAAGTGATCTGGGCCTAGATCTATACCTACCTACATTCCAGAGGTATACTGGCAAAGAGGTTTTCTTTTTCCTCCTTGTGAGGAGGCAAATGTTGCCAACTTTCGTAGTGTTGCCATGTTTTAAGAATCATGATCATTCTTTTAGGTCCTGACCTGAAACTTGGTCTCTAACATGTGCATTTCACTGTGTATTTAAAAGAGAAAGGTAACAGTTACAAAAAATTTTGAAAATAAGAACTATTAAAAAAAAATAAAAATCAATGTTACAGTATCCTAATATCCATGCAATATGACCATGTCTTTTTCTGTACATTCTCAGTAAGGTGCACTTGAGAAATCCTTAAATACCAGAACTGATGTTGAGTGCTACAGATATGTAGCTCAGATATATTGAGAAAAAAACATTAGATCTATGTACTGGTTTTTAAAAAGTCACATAATTAATTGTCATGACCATAATCTTCCAAAATTAAATCTCTGTTGCAGTTAGAAAACAGGGTCATAGTGGCAGTTACAAATATTATATGTACTTCTTGTGACCTGGAATGTAGACTGAAGGTTCTTGGAAATGAATGGTAGATACTTTTTATAAAGCATTTGTTAAAATATTTTAAACCCAAGGGGGGAAGGAGCAGTAGTTTCATGCAGTACATCATAGGAATGCTGTGTGTCTTTTATATTTAATTTCATTTTCTGTCTGTAACTAAGCTCTAGTGATTTAAAGCTGACTTCCAGATTAATGTTTTTCCTTCCCCATTTCTTAGTTTCTTCAGTTTAGATGTAAGAGTAGTAAACAGTGGAGCAATTACATCTCAAATTTAGAACTTGAAAGCTCAAAAAAGATTAATGTTTTCAGGTAACTTAAACTAATCGTCAATATTATATTACATAGTTTGGTGTTAGTCATTGAAATGTATATACTATGGATGTACTATCTCTTTTTTTAAAAAAAAGCCACATTTCAATACAGACGTTGAGGATTACTGTGGAGATGATTGAATGAAGTTCTTTAAGCACTATTCAAGAAAATGGATTATATATACTGTTCCTTCATTTGAGTTTGAGAGTCTGCCTGATTTGGCAAGTACGTAATGAGTACGTGTCTTATTCGAAAAGAAAATGAAAGACAAGGATAGATCTCCAGCCTTTAAAGATGTTTCAGCCTCTCTCTTTTCTTTCTATGCTTTTGGGGGTGGATGTAGTCTGGATTCAAGGTTTTGAGTCAGACTGAAAGAAGAGGAGAAGCACATAGGTTATAATTCTGAATATTAATTTAGATGTGTGGTTTTATTCTGAAGTATCAATGTGAAAGTGAATATACATAGTTTTGGAATTCCACTGTTGATTAGTCCAATACAAATAGTAACTTACATGGATTTATTAAGTTATATATTGTCGATATAAATTGAGAAAATAGTTGGAAGTTCTGTATGTTAAATATATATCTGAAAAACTTTTATATATCCCTCATTACAGGAATGTTAACAATTACAGATTTCATTAACATACTGCATAGATACTATAAGTCTCCAATGGTAAGTATGATGTTAAGCTATACTTTTATAATTTGCCCTACAGTACAGAAACTGAAATACCAAACTGAAAGATTGATGATGAATATCATTATGTCTTTGGAAGTTTGGATATGTTATGGGTATACTCACTGTGGGGATTTTTTTGAAAGAGAAGATGGCTTTGTGAGCAAGGTAATAGAATGGTATCTGGATACTGGGGCTCAGTTCCCAGCTCTACCTATGAAGGTCCTATGAGCTTGGGCAAGTAACGTGATCTGTCTGCTCCAGTTATACATGTATAAACATGAGGAATTTCCTTAATGAGTACTACCATTTATTATGTTTTGTGAGGTGCTTACCATAATGAAAGCCTTTGGTTTGGATATGAAGCTCCGCTTAGTGTTGTAACTGATGACTAATGTGTTTGGGATGAAAGACCTGGCTTAAAGTACTTCCTAAAAACTAGATGTGATTTAAAGAGGATGAAGGAAAAGACTTGATCGCTGTATTTATTTGTGTTCAGGTTGTTTCAAAGCACACATTTCAATAGTAATCAGAGCTCTATATAAATTGTAAATATCAACTAGGAAGTATTTGGGGGGAGGTGTCTTAAAGTTACATTTAAAAGTTCGCTGTATTTAAAATTTGAGTATGTAGCTATGTGTGGTTCACATGTATATAGTCATCTTTGTCTCATAACTATGATAGAGCGATTGTGAAAGGAGTATGTGGAATTAAACAGAGTGCTAGCTTACAGAGGCTCAAATGCATTAAAAAGTTACTCTGTTCTTGAAGTCATGGTGTAGAATAAACAAGTTAAACTGTTAAATATATGCAAATATTTTAGTTACATGGCTGAGTTGCACAATCAGTTGGACTGTTTGACTTCAATTAACTGTAATTTAAAATTCCCATTGGCAGTCAGTTGATGAAATTCTCTTGCTTGCATGTTCATACGCACATTTACATCCCTTTCTTGTTCCTCTCAAATCACAATTCCCCCTCTACCAACTAAAACATACATACTATGCTTTATTAGCTAAAAAAATCAAGAACAGTTGGATGAAGCAGACATTTTCTTAAAGCTCATGTTAATTTTTTAAAAATCATAGTGAAACGCTTGTCAGATGCCAATAGTATGGTGCACTGTCCTTTCTTCCTGTTAAAGATTTTTATTTTACAAGGGGCAGAGGTAGAATTTTTCCATGTAACTTCACCTAAGGTCTAACTGTTGTCACTCCTGTTTACATTGTTGAACATCCAATTCTATAGGTTGTGCTTAAAATGGCAGCAGTAAGGAGGAATAGCTGAGAAGTGACAACATACGACTTAAGTGATTGATGCAGTCTTCTGTTAAAAAAATATTAAATAATGTTCCCATCAGGAAATGCTCTAGTCTTATTAGGTAAAATTATGCTGAAAATATAACCCATGCTTAGTCACTCTTTCTAAATGCGTCACGTCACATCACATACAGTGTGCTGCACGTTGCTGTTCATGTACTCCATAATATCTTTAAATGATTGATGAGGAACATTCAGGTAGTTTCTCCCTATAGTATTGTCAAAGAATTAGATTTATCCTCATCCCGTCAGCATCTAAAGGGATCTCCTATTCTTTTGATCACTTGAGTAGATCTTCTGAATTGCATGCCACTGCCTTAACTGCCTTTTTTTGTCAAGTGTCCTAAAATATGATTTATCTCTTATGTCATCAAAAAAAAGGTGTATTTGAGTAGTCCAATTACAGTATATCAATTTAACGTTCCCTTACACTCTTCAAAGGGTGCTAATTCCAGAGAGTAACCTAAGTGTGGTCTCCTTTAGCTCAAAGATAAATGTAGTAGGCTTTGTGGAGACTTCTCCCCTTCACCTAAAAACTCTTCAGCTTCAGCAGTGTTTGCGGAGGTACCTGACAGAGAAGAGCTGCGTGAGGGATGGCAGGCACCTTTGGCCTAGGCTATAGCAAGTGCAATTACTATTACAAGTGTCTGGCTTGTCGCTGGATATCTTTAGAGAAAGGTAGCTTCACATCTGAAATGTTTTTAGAAAACCATCAGCAAGATGGAAGGAGGTGCTCTAGGGAGGTTATCTGATCTTTTGGCAAAGAACTTTGAAATAGCTGCTGAACAGCAGGAAGCTGGTGATGTGACTGTGTCTTTTGTTGTTACTTTTGGGTTTGTTTTGTTCTAAACTTCAAAGACTGGACTTTAGAGGGTAGTTTGATGTTATTGCTGATCCGATTTGATAAGCTGCCATGAAAAGGTGCAGACTTGCCGCATCCTTTGTCGAGTATCATTTGCCTGTCCTTTTTGTGAGCCGGTTAAGGAAGCTAAACCAGCAGAAAACTAACAACGTTTTTGTAACTTTTTTTTGCCTGTTTGGTTCCCGGGACCAGCTGGACACAGGTCAGATGAGCAACATTGCTGGCATGGGAGAAATGCTGAGAGCATGCAGTGTCTGAAAACATTTGAAGAATGTAACATCAGTAAAAGATTAAAACTTGAAGGGGGGATGAATACCATGTTGGCTCTTCTGATTGAACTGAGCACTAAACCAAGTGCTCTTGCTTGTTTGTAATCAAGTAACACTAAAATTCATCTCTGTTAGCATTAAGTCAAGTGATCAAGGAAAGCTTTTTACTGCTTTGGGTCTGTGAGGACTCATCAGATGGTTTAGTCTGATGTGATTGTTTTATGGTAAGATAAATTACTAAGGAGATGCCTTTGTGCCTGGAAGAGATCTAGACTGCAAACCTAGGCAGGTAAAAGATCTTTCCTGTCCCCTGAAATGATAGGTACTCTGCACTGAGCAGGATCGCACCCTTCTATCTTCTTATTGCCAAGAGATGTTATTCTGGACTGGTTTTACTCAGTTAGATTGTCTGTAATGAAATGTAAGGAAATTATTCAGATATTTATAAGATTGTTAATGATTTTTGGTTTAAAATTAATACTTTAAGCAAACTTTCCATCTACCCGTTGTAGGTTCAGATTTATGAATTGGAGGAGCACAAGATAGAAACCTGGAGGGGTAAGAATATTTACTAATTGGTTAATAATTTAAAATGTTCTAATGTTTTTCAGTATAGTGGATTTTTAATTAAATCATAGACTTCGCTTGTCTCTCTCCATATACTTTTTAAGGAAAGCAGGAATAGTAAAAACTTGTCCATTTGCTCCTGCTGCTTATTTTTCTACTTGAAAACAGTATGTGGACTAGAGCGATCTGGGCTATATACTACTTTGCCACTTGTTCATGATTCATACCATCTTACTCTTTAAGAAAGAAGAAAAGAAACTGAGTAAGGTGGCATCTACAGCTATGGAGTTGATGAGTGTATGTGGAACAGAAACGTGTCTGAGCCAGGATGCAGAATGACTGATGGCCCTACATATTGAGTGAACTGATGGCTGAGCAACAAGCTATGCCTGAGTGAATTGTGTGATGTGACCAGAAGTTCATAGAACGTGCTGGGTGAACAGAAGTGCTGAATGCAGGGAAGAATCTTCATGTAAAAAAAAAACCAACCAAAAAAACAGACTATATGCCATGAAATAATACCTAGAAGTACTCTCTGCAGCAGCAGAACCTCTCAGAAAAGGAACTGGTGAAGAATTATTTGCGGTTGTTGCAGTGACCCCTGGTGGTAAACAGTTTAGTCCCACTTTTAAACTTTTGTGTTTTTACTGTCAGTGTAGAGGAATGTGCATAAGTGGTAGAATATCTAAAGTAACTGTATATATTGCTCTCTCTCTTCCACTTAATTTTGTATGAATGAATTCATAAAATGCTTTCATAAAAAAGCTAATGTGTTCATATAAATTGGTAACGGTCTATTAATTTTCTATACACAGAGCTTTATTTACAAGAGACATTTAAACCTTTAGTGAACATCTCCCCAGATGCAAGGTAGGATTTTGCTTTTCAGTCTGCTTAACTTGAAATAAGCTAACTACATCTCAACACCGAATTTAAGACTTCTTCATATAAGAAACAATTTCTATTATAAACTGAAGTACAATAATGAAGGACTGTCTTTTAATGTAATCAAGAAGGTGTGGGAACTTTTTATTGCGAGTGAGGAGTTTTTAAGTTATCCAAAGAAGAGAATTTCTAGTGTAACTTCTGGTTTTTGTCAATATAGCTGTTCTGGTAAATGAACTAGACATGGATCAAAATTAATTGCCAAAAATTATGCAAAAAAAGACAACATGATGACCCTTGAAGCTAGCCTGCAAGTCATGTTTATTTCATGAAAATCAAAAACTGTACAGAGCCTTTCAGCTGTCGTGTTCTCAGCAATCACAGTAATTGAAAACTTACAGTACTTCTCAACGCAAGTAACAACTAAAGGAAAGACGATATCTGTGTGTGGTGGTCTGCTCTACTGTTAGGTTGTGTTCCTTAAAATATAAATGATTGCCCTTTTGTTCTTGATGGAATTTGAAAGAAATAGTTTTTGAACTGCCATTATACCTTATTTACCAAGGTAGCTTGAGAGAGCTTTAGTTGATCACTTAACTTGAGTACTGCGTCATCACTGAACTGGAGAATGAAGTTCTGATTCTTGCTTTCAGTTTGTGGAATAGGATTGTTTATGTCCAATTGAAGGAAACTGGTGAAGGGAACTCTAGTGATTACCTAATAATGATATGCTGTATCCTCAAATGAATCGCCACTAAGTCATGAATAAGTCATTCAATTCAGCCATAAGGAAGGTATTTTGAATGGTAGCTGGTTGCAAAGAATATTGTTAAGGCAACAAAATACTACAATTGTTTTCAGTCAGAGGTGCAGCAAGAGAAATATTGCAATAAAGAAGATGCAGTAGGACATACATAAAAGGATACAGCAAGTCACCTTAAAACCTGATCCGGAAATCGATTTGGGTTCTGTGACAGACTGCAGTACTTAGGAGGAGTTAAATGCTACTCCAGGGGTGGAACCTCCTGGGCCATGGTGGGAATCTTGGCACGTGTGGGTCAATTGGAGATAGTTCATTCCTGTAATGGACTCGGAACATACTGTGTATGAGCTCAGAACATGGAATGTTATAGAAGTTTAGGACTGATATGCATTAAGGGCAAGAACACTCTATTTTTCACTGTCAGTCTCTGAACAGAAATATCCATTCTGCGCGCAGGGATAGTGTGAGCACAGCACTCACTGGAAAAACAATTTACGCTTGTGCAGAAATATTTCTGCTATTCTTTCTACCACAAAAAGCCACTTTCCATCACATTTTCTTACTGGTTTTAGACATTCATGAGCATATCCTTGTTTATCTGTTTCACTAGATGCAAAAGTTATTTTGAAATTCCTTAACTTCTGGTTTCTGTAACATTAAAGATAATACAAATAATTACTCATGATGAATTAAACATGGGAGTTTGTAAATAAGTGTATATATCACTTGACATTAGTCATTGACAGTTAGAATTCATTTTAAAAAAAATAATGTTTTTCTCCTCAGCCTTTTTGATGCTGTATATTCATTGATCAAAAACAAAATCCACAGATTGCCAGTTATAGATCCCGTCAGTGGAAATGCACTTTATATACTTACCCATAAAAGAATCCTCAAGTTCCTCCAGCTTTTTGTAAGTATTTAAAGTTGTGCTTTGCTAAACTGATTTTTTTCCCCTCAGTAGAAATCTTTAAGTAATTTAAGTCTTTGTACAGCAACTTCTTGATAAACTTCCATATTCATTGTGTCTGTGCGTGTCTTTTTTTGATGGCAGAGAAATTAAAGCTTGATGTAGGACCTGTACATCACCTTTACATAGTTTTAGTCATTTAAAGAAACCTAAATGCCAAGGTCTTGTGTTGGCTATTTGTTTGCTGTCCTTTCTGGAAGATCTACTCAGCTTCAGAAGCTTTTTTACATGAATAGAACAATGAATTGTCTCCCAGAGACGAGATTATCATTACTCTTTGTAGCTTGTGTTAGTCACAGGAATGAATAGCAGCCCAAACAAAGCAATGAGAGTTCAAAATAAGCGTATAGTATGTTTTGCTGTCTTCTCTCCCCAGTTTTAGTGGGAATGACATAGCGTAGGATCAAAAACTTTTAGTGATGGGTTAATAGAAAAATAAATAAATGAGCAAAAAACCTTAATTACATAGTCTTAATTTAGAGCTTCTTTCAACAGAATTAATGCTTCTAGATCTCTGCTTGTTTTGGCTTTACGTTAATCTCATAGCAGATTACTGTAACAAATCTGTAACAATCATTTGGAGTCTGTAGATGGATGAGTGAAGACAGATTTCCTAATGTATGTACCAATCATATGGAAACATATGTGGTAGGTGCAGAAAACTGCCCTGTAAATCCATTCATTCTGACTTTCCTAGATGTCAGAGATGCCAAAGCCTGCCTTTATGAAGAAGAATCTGGATGAACTTGGAATAGGAACTTACCACAACATTGCCTTCATACATCCAGACACTCCTATCATTAAAGCCTTGAATATATTTGTAGAGAGAAGGATATCGGCATTACCTGTTGTGGATGAGTCAGGTGTGTGTTGACTCTTGTGTATACAAAAGTGTGGGATCATAAACGGTGTTGGACCCTGGACTGATTGGGGGTGGAGAGAGGAGAAAGAATTAAAAAAAAAAAAAAAAGACAAGAGGGAAACGGCATATAAAGAACTATTTATGCAAGATGTAGGTTGATAGGCTTGGAAGAACTTCGTGGTTTGGTAGGTTGTTTGGGTTTTCTCCCCATCTTTCTTTCTTGACCTGTTTTCTTTCTGTATAATTATAAGATAAACAAAAGCAGGAAGCAAGAAAACTAATTTTGTATTTTAAGCGCTTTATTAACTTTTGTTTTTCTTTTTAGGAAAAGTTGTAGATATTTATTCCAAATTTGATGTAATAGTAAGTACATCTCTTAAATTCTACTAAATATTTTATATGCAGTAAGCATTTGCAAATTAACTTGTTAATACGTCAATTTTGGCTATATTGTTCCTTAGGCTTTAGTTAACAAACTGAATAAACCAGATTCAATTCACCCTGCAGAGCGTTTTTTTAAATTATTGTTTATTTAAGCTATCCTTAGTAATATTACTTGCACACAGGCATCTACTGCTCTGGATGTTACCCAAAATTAGATCTGGCTGTAGTCTTACAAAAAGAGGGCATAGGCTTTTTATGTTTGTTTCTGGTTTTGAGACAGGATTTTCTTTTCCCAGCCACTGCCATTCCACAGTCTTATTTTCAAAGAGAACGCAGATTTCTCCAATGCAGTCTGTGTACTTTATATGACTTGATCTTCTCAGTGAATTAAAACTACTTCGCACATTCTTTTGTGCGAGTCTCTGACTCCGGAGTATTACATCTGTATTCCTTCTGGTTTAGATCGAATTCAGGACGTTGTTTCTGGTTTTCCCTCGGGAGTGCAACAGCATAGTCAGATTCATGCCATGATTTGCCATCCTTGGAGAGCAAGAGCTCTTCTAGTCTTGAGGTCTTCAGAAACTTGAAAAATATATTCAGAGTTTTGTGGGGTTTTTTTTAATCCCTGTCCCCTCCCAGCTCTATGCATCTGCCTTCTAATTGGAACTTCTGATAGCTACATGAATTTTTTAGAGATTTAAGTGCCCAAGTTGCTTATTCCACCAGCCTACTAGTGCTAATGAAGAATCCAGTTGTCTGAAACACTGCGTAGAATGCTTTCAGAAACATGGAGATTAGTCCCAAATAGAAATAGTTTAAGCTTATAAATATCTCTGGCTGCAAATAGTGCTCTTCATACGGAAAATTTTGCAATGTCCCCATTCTTGCCTGTCTTCTCTAAGCATGTGTCTTTTTGTTCTTTGGGATTCTCTACTGTGTAAAATCCTGTTGTGCCATAAGGCTGGTCAGGGAATAGGTAGTAGCTGTAACGAGAGTGATCTAACATACCAAAGGCAGGGAAATCTCACAGTTGGTGGGTTTGGCATTTCAATTTATTTTGTAACTGTGTTAGACTTTGAGGCAGGACGTTTCCTTTATTACCCATTGTTTTTCAGAAAGACACCAAAAGGAAGAGGGTTCCTTATGTTTTTCACTCGTTTTCTCATTTTAAGTGATGGGGCAACAAAAAACATAGGATTTTTAGAGATGCTAGATTTATTTGGAAAAATTATATTTTGAGATCAGAAAAAACAACCCACCACAAAGGCTTTAGGATATAATTATTTGTTCCAAGCTAGTAACATGCAAAAGAGTTAGGGCATCTATTGATTATCTGAGATTTTCCTCACATGTACTAATTTGCTTATTAAATGGGGGAAAAAAAAGACATTTCATTCTTAGTGGTGTGGCATCCTTGAACATCATCTGGGTTTGGATGTGGATGTACTCTTTAATAACTTTACAGTGAAGGAGTTTGAAGATATGTAATACTTCATTTGCTTTGCCTATTTTCTATTCTTAAAAATTAATCGCCTCCAAGGCTTCCAGTTTTTCATCAGTCTGCTTCAACCTGATCCTCAAGCTTTAAAATAAGAAAGAAAAAATCTGAAATGTATAATCTGATCTTCCAATAAACATAAAATTTGCAAGATGCAACTGATGATTTTTACCTATAAACCACATGGCTAATATGTTTAGCTAAATCAGCAGTTTAAGCTATGCCTGTATATACAGCTGGCTAAGTTGATAGATTTCTTTCATTTTAATACAGTTCTGAATTAATTTTCAGGGTCTTGATGGGAGAAACCTGGGAATGGTGCGATGGTATAGAAATAGCTTTATATCACACTAGTTATTGTGGGTAGTGTGACCTTAGTTTGCAGAGGCTTTTTGTGTTCTCCTAATGTCCTTCATTAGGAATTAGCTAAATGAGGTAACTAAAACTGCTCTTATCTACATGATCATCTCAAGCCTATCTTGTCATGTTCAGTGTAATTTAATCCAAAAACTTGACCGGAGTATATTCTAGCCAAAAATGATCTCACTTTATTGCTTGGTCCAGTGTTTTCATTGTAAATGTCTTTGTTCTTCCTTCAGTGCTCAGTACACAAAATCAATAGGCCAGGATGTGCCAACATTATCAAAATATCGCTGTGGTCTCACCTGCAAAGAAAGCTTTTGCTGGTCTGGACAAAGTCCTCTTGCTACAAGCATGGTCCTGTTCTCACAGTGAAAGTTGAGACTGTCAGCTTTCAATCTCTTTTAATCTTATTTTTAGTGGTAGCGATGGGGTTTCATTTATATTATTTTTGCAGTACTTATTAAATTATATATACACGCACATTGTTGTCAAATGGCAGTGCCAGCACAGTCCAGGAGAGGGAGTTTGAGCCCACAAATAAGAAAGGCAAAGAAAATCTTTAATTTGTTCTCTCCTTAGATTTCCACTAAGATCTACTTCATGGGTGATGTTCAGAGCAGTTGGTGTCCTCCTGTATCCTCTGAAAAACAAACAACAAAAAATTGTGTATTCTTAAATTATATTCTGTATATTCTAAAATCTGTAGAACTTCATCTTTACATTTTCTACTCATGGCAAAAGCAGGATGAATGACATCAAGCCAAATATCAGATAGCAAAGTAAGGAGATTTTCATTGGCCTAATGTATATCACGGAGCAGTTTTACCAATTAACCCAGTCTGTCACATGGTGCTTAACATAATTGCATGCTTGACTGTTCCCAAAAACTGAAACTGAAGAGCATCTGCTTTGTTTAATATGTGACTTGGAATAGACTCAATTTGCACCAGAACTGTCTAGCTACTTGATGCCAAAATATTTACTTTATTGAGTACTTTATTACTAAGTACTGAGATGTGTTATGTGCCTTTTTTTTTTTTTTCCCCCAGAATCTTGCTGCTGAAAAAACATATAATAACCTAGATATCACGGTGACGCAAGCCCTACAGCACCGTTCTCAGTATTTTGAAGGGGTTGTAAAGTGTAGTATGCTGGAAACACTGGAGACCATTGTGGATAGAATAGTGAAGGCTGAGGTGAGTTCGCTTTTCATTTTTCTCTTTCCTGTAAGTTAAAAGTTGTATTACCAAACTAATAAAGATCAGAAATGTGTCCTTTCTAAGTTATTTTGGTTACTTGGTGAAAGTATTTTTTTCATAACACATGTGTTGGGTATCAGTTTCCTTTATAGACTTACATTATAGATGTTTATAGGGCTGTGCAAGATAAGTACAGTACATCTGGAATACTACTTGGTTATTTGCATTTCTGTTTTATGACATTAACTGAACTGAATGCAAAGCTTTTTTTGAAAGAATTGGGTTTCTTCCAAGCCTGCCATAAGTTTTTCAGACAGGTAAGTCTTTAAACTCCAGCTCATAGCTAGGTTGATTGGCCTATTGTTCAGAAAATTTAATGGGTACAATTAGTTAACGCATGCGGAGTCCTGCACTGCTCTCATACAAATACTGTGAAACAGGGCCAGAAAATCAATTCTTGTGAATAAAAACCTTCACTCACCGCTCTCGTAAATGATGTATCTGTGTGATTTCCATTCTCTTGGTGCTGTTTATCTCATTTGTTGGTACTGGGAACTTATATACGGAGGTGAATGAGTATGTAGATCTTCCTCCCGTTACGCCTCTCTGCAGAAGAAAATCCGTTCTTACCAGTTTCAGTTGTCTCCAAGGTGTGATCAACTCCATGTAGATGCTTGAACTTCTTCAATTACAAGATTTTTTTTTTTATTTTTTTTTCATCTTCAGGGCTGTAACTATACATGTACTTGATATGAGTAAAACTTAGAACTTAAGCAATTTTTACTTTCTGCATCTGCTTGAGCTTCTTCCTGAAATTAAATAATTCTAACTGCTGATACACAAATTTCAAATTTGTATGATTTTATTACTATCTTGAGAAGCTTTTAGACATTTGGGTTTTAAGAACAACTCCTACCCTTTGGTTCAGTCTAAACATAGTGAGATTATATGTAAAAATGAGTCAGTCAAAACTACACGCTATTTTTAGCTGCCAGACAAGTGCTGGATCTTAATGGAAATGAAACAATTACATTGTCCATTTTTCTTGAATTCATTACACTGAGAGACTAATAAAATTATTAAATATGTGCATATAAGAAAACTAATAACCCCATCTAAAATATCACCAACATAGTTTCATCAAAAAGAAAATGCAACAATCTTTTTTCTCTCCCTTCCACCCTCTTTTTCTTTCCTCCCCGTGTCAGGTGGAATGTTACTTGTATGTTACTTGTATGTTACTAGCAACAAAGTGGTTGACCTCAGCCATAAATTAACATATCTATTAAATCAAGACTATCATCTCTGTGAGAAGATGAGAATAATTCTTTTCACTTTCTTCACCGTTATATCTGATTATTTGAGCTTAAAATAGCGAAGAGAGAGAATTCACTTAGGTTAAAAGTAAACGCGTAGTAGACTCTCAACTTTTGACAAACACCCTTTTTAGAGTTACTTAGGAGCTGTTTCAGCTGTGGTGTTTAGGTTGTACAACTCTAGCTGCAGTGGATTCTGGTGCCAGAACTGACATTCAGGCAATCCGGGTTCTACAGTCACCTGTCACTGCTGTAGCCTGCTCTGCCCGATGAGCCTCAGGATATTGGAGTATCCACCTGCATTCCACACAGTTAGGGCAAAAGTTTTGCAGTATAGAACATTTCCTAGAATAGATTTGTAATGATAAAATCATTACTTAAAAATATAATCTAATGTTGATAAGTCTTTCTTCCATGTTGTGTCCTTGTGTTTATTAACTCTGCAGTGAGTTTGCACAGATAAGTTGAATCTTTTTTTTTTTTTCTGTCTTCATGCAAAATGAGGATTTTAAAACCAATCCGGCACTGAGTTTCAATTGTGTAGCCCTATGAGAAAAATTAGGTTAAAACCAACTTGGATGTGTCAAGATACAACAAGTTTTAGTGCTTTGCCTCTCTCTGCGAAAGTATTTTTCAGAAGGAAGCCTCATTTTATTACTGTATCTTATTTTTTGAGATCCCAGGCTGAGTTGGGCAGAGTCTGTAAGATGGGGAAAAGTGTTTGAGTGCCACTTCTTGAGAGCAGAATTAATTTAAAGACTTAGATCTTGGCTTAGCTGTTACTTCAAGTCTGATATTGTTGCCACGTCAGATAGCTGCGTGCTTTTTAAGCATGCACTAGTGTTCATTTATGTTGGGTAAGCATGTTTGTACTGCTGTGTGAGATTGGTGCTGCTAACACTTTGAACCATTTTTTTTTTTCCCTACTTGTCTTCATACTCCCATTACTTCAAAATTTTTTTGTTTTTCTTTGCTTTAGCTATTACTTTTAATAATGGGCAAATATCTCAAAATAGTTTCCCTGCTTGCAGGTTCATCGTTTGGTGGTAGTGAATGAAGCAGATAGCATTGTGGGTATCATCTCCCTTTCTGACATTCTACAAGCTTTGGTACTCACACCAGCAGGTATGGATGTTGCCATAAGTCATTTGGTAGTGTGTACGCCCTGCTGGTTTTAATTTATTTGACAATGACAAACTCTTGATTTTCAACTTATGTAACTGTTTGATCATAGTTCTTAAATACACTTTTCATTTGTCTTCAGGAAAAAGCTGGCAAAATATTAACTGTCAGTCTTTTGTTCTCTGAGGAATGCATGCAGAAGTTTCACGAATGTCGTTGCTGTCCTTATCTCTTCTTTTTAGAAGAAAAAAGTCTTGATTAATGTTTTAACATGAAAAACGGGATAAAGTTGAACGTTGCCTGTATAGACATCATCTACAACAGGGCACCTTCCCCACCTTCCTGAATTTCTCAGATCTGGCTAAGTGTTCCCAGTGGGGATGCAGCTGTGCTTTCTTTACACTAGCTCTGCAAAACCACCTCCTCGGAGCCCTGCGGTTGTCCAGCTATGCCGGGGGGTTTGGTTGGCACAACTATGTCAGAGACGTCACCACAGACCACCAAAACTATTCCAGTAGAAAGCTCTAGCGTATTACTAAATATGATTGGGTTCCTTTTAACAAGAGTATCCAACAATAGGTTTATTTCAGCTACTTTTATGTTGGTTGGTTGGGGGAGGAGGCGTGGTTTGGTGAGGGTTTTTTAACTTTTGCCCAAGTCACTAACCTGCTTTACGTTCTTAGTTGTAACTTCACTTTGATCACATAAATGACGTCAGTGTCACAACAACTAAAGCAAAGCCCTCCTTTTGGCTTTGTGAGGAAGACAAAAAATGTCTTGAGGATTAGAATTTTGCCTCAAAAAAAAAAAAATCAGACTAAGCAACCGGAGCTTGATATGTCCTTCAAAAAAGAAAGTCTAAACATGAGCTTAACTGGGAGGTCTTACTTGCACTGATAGGTAACACGATAACGTAAAAGCCTTTCTCCTCTGTAGGTTTAAAGAAACTTAACGTAGCTTTTTAAAATAGTAAGATTTCTCCTCTGAAAAGAAGTAACCAGTGGGACTACTGGAGGTATTATGTCAGTGCATCTAGTGCCTCTAATGACCTGAAGAGCAAGTAACTCAGCTTTCTGTGAAAGGTATGGATGAGTATGAGAAATCAGCCCAAAGGCCTGGGCCAGATGGGCTCGTTGCCTAGAAAGGACAGGACATGTACCCCTCAGTTCTCCAGGAGGGAGGTGTAAAGACAGGCAGATGGTGGCTGTCCTGGAAGAGGAGGTAGTTTCCCTCATGACCGGAGGGTAGAAGGATCCAAGGAAAATAGAACTTACTGTTAATGGTGCAAAGTTGAGACAGAAAAGGTGAATCTGGATACTGACAAAGAGCTTTGCTACACTGGAATTACACGGACCCTTAAGCTGCAGCTCTGTGAGCTCATAGAACAGTGCTCTGTCATTAAAAGGGCAGTTCCTGCTCCCACACTCTGGGCCATCTTCTGGTGTTGCCTGTGGCAGCACCTGCACTCACGAGATCCCTCTGTGAGCTACTTTAACTTCTTGACCTAACAGGAAACCGGGCCAGCAAAAAGGCTGCTGAGTTCTGTCAGTTTGGCACACTAAACTGGCTCACAGGAGAGTCTGGTACTGAGTACAGGCGTTAGAGCCACACACGGGGCAGGGTTGTGCCACTGGAAGAGATGAGGTGAGGGATGGCATTTTTAGGAGCAGTTAGGCATGAGATTGCAGTTCCACAGGTAACTGCCCAATTTTAGATTGGGATTTGTCTCGTGAAGTAAGGATGTCTGCAATGTAGATCTAGTCTGTAGAGTCCAGAGTGTGATTTACCTCTTAAAGTGGATGCCCAAGAACAACCAGATAAATCGTGCTCTAACAGTGACCATTTCTCTTCACTGACTAGAAAGGAAAATGTATTGACTGGCAGGAATTAAGAGCAGCCTGCATTAGAGGGAAAAAGTATCAGTTGCGATGTGAAAACTGGATGTATTTTATGAGTCCTTCAGTGTTTGATTATGCATTACAATTAGTAACTCCAGGTTGCTGGCAAGAGGTTCTTGCTCTCTAGAGCTGGATGCTGAACCCAAACCAGCCACATGCTGGGCAACGACTGAACCCATGGCCAGTTTGAGTACTTGGAGAAGAGGCAAGATGCTACCCAGTCCTGCTGAACGGGTCTCTCAGATCCCTCCTGTCAGCAAAGACTGCTTCTGAGCCAGGACAAAGGGGTCCATCAACACAGCATACTTAAACTGAATTCTTACGTAGTTTGTTCTCAAGCAGGACTTCATTTGTGGAGGCTGTTATGATGATTGAGCCTGGCTTCTAAGCTGATGGGCAGGTTTGGGGTGTGGCTTTTTGGTTGTTTTGGGGGTTTTTGTTTGGGGTTGTTTTTTGTTGTTGGTTTTTGTTTGTTTTTTTTAATAAATTTCTGTGGTAGTACCTATCTTCAAAGCCACCTTTAGTAACTTCCCAGAAGAGTTCCTTAGACTGCCTTGCCAATGGAGTTAGAAGCAATAATGTTCTCAAGGCCTTCCTCACTCTGTTTCCATTAGCATTCTGCAATCCTGCTGTGTGTTCTTTATGAATGGTACCCAGTACTAAGATTCTGATAATGTGGTCAGACAGAGTTGCGGCAGAGCGAGCCGAGTTTTTCCAGAAGCCAAGCGCTATGTGCATAAAGAAATCACGCATCCTTTCCTCTTCTGTCAACAGGTGCCAAACAAAAGGAGACTGAAAGTGAATGACTGCTGTGAATGTATACACGTTGGTAGGAGAACTTGAACAAAGTTTCTGGGTCAAGTTTGTCTCAAGAACAGTGACTGCGATAGAACAGAGCAGGATGGTTGAGAATGTGTATTGGGACTTAGTGGTGGATGATGAGTCTATTCCCCTCAGTGATGTCGCAAAAAAAAAGCAGCATGACAAAAGCTTATGTTAAAATGTAGGCTTGTATTTCAAAATGTCTTCAAAACATTTGCTGGAAGACTTCACATGATGTCCTTCATTAAAATGCACTGTATTCTGAAACTTTTTCATTTTGTATTTGACAGAAGTCACTGGTCAGCAATGGATATATGTGACATAAGGCAAGTGTATGGCATATTCATATCATAGTGCCTTATGTCAAAATACAGCAATATGTCATCACTGTTGCCCATCACTGTCAAAGGAAGTATTGTGCTAAACAAGACACTGTATTTGAATGTGAAAGTCTTTAAACCTAAAACCAAATCAGTTTCAGTTCTCATTAGATTTGTCATAAAAGCTGTAATTTGAATATCGGTAGACTTCTTTAAAACTTCAATGACAGTTTTGTGTTAAATGTTGCATTCTGAACTGAGATGTAAAACGAGACTGATTTTAAAAACAGCTTTATTTATTTTTACTTTCATGACAATTTTTTACACATCTTTGGTGGATAGCTAAAATTTCACCATATCCATTAATAAATTGTTGATTGTTATACAAACAAGTGGTAGATTTTCTCATTATTTCAAATTTTGGAGTTGCAGAAGCTGTGGCGTGTTGATCAGTCCCTATTACTTGAGCTGAAGATTCCAGAAGCATGGATCAAAAGTGTAATACACAGGCACCAGGGAAGAAAGGAGGTGCCAGAGAACAGTATTTTCATCTGTATTAAAGTGTAAAACGATGTTTGTACAAAACCCCCAAAGCTGTGGGATGTTTGCTAATGTAAATGTACTGTAAAGTTTGAAGATGAGACTTTTATAATTGTAGATTCTTGTAGACGGAAGAAATTAAACCCTACAACATGAGTTTGGTTTTAGCAGTTCTTGCCAAGTTCTCTGGCATGTATAAACGTACGTGCATTTCGATGAGTGTAAGCTAGGTACAGAAGCATTCTTATTTTCCTTCGACTTTAAAGGTGGTTTATGCTCATGGAATAATGCAGGCAGTACTTCTTACTGTGCTGCCAGCCTAAATACTGGACTGGAATGATGGCAGCAAAGTGATCCATTATTTTTCCATTTATAAACATTGAGGTAAAAGGTTAACAGATTTCACTTTGCTTCCAAAATGTGAGTAAAGAAAACCTCTTTCTTCAGAACTTTGCCACTTTCTACAAAAATTGAAATTGTAAATGCATAAAAAAAAAAAATAATTCCTACAGGCATCTTTCATGTAGAAAAACATTCCTGTAGTACATACTGGAAACTGTTCTCTCGGACTTTATCTCACTTTCTTACTCTGTGAAAAACATCATCAGGTCTTGTCCAGCACGTTTTCTGATGAGGTAAATACTGACACTGTTCCCTGCAATTCTGGATGCATTGAATTGAAATAGCCAGATTGGCCCAACAGCAGTGACCTTAGGGTCTGGTGTTGATTGCTGCCATCAGCGTTGACATCAGCGCAGCTCTGATTATCTTTGTTGGGGCAATGGAGTGACAGAAACTACAAAGAGTAGCTCTGTTGAAGGGTAACAGCCAGCAGTAGTACCTGCAAACGCCACCCCAATCACATACGTGCAACTTTGTGAAAGCCGAGGTGCGCTTGGGCCACAGCCTCCTGCGGAAGGTGGGATGCCAGGGACCTGCTAAATCCATCAGGAGATCGCTCTACCTATCCTAGTCTGCACGAGCATATGCTTCTGCCCTACATTCTACGTATTTTGGAAGATAATACTTTTTTATATACTTTATTTTTTTGCACAAAGTCTCTTGGCCTTGTGCCATGCAGACAGCTTTGGGTTTGTCTGCATAAATTAGTATGCGGAAAGCCAGAATGAATTTGCAGTTTTCGAACAAGCATGTACAGACTTCCTATTTTAACATTATTGCAAGTGCCGTTCACGTGTTTGGACGCAGGACTAGCAAAATCATGGAAAGCAGCCTCCTCGGTGATACAAAACTGTACTTAGAGAATTTCCACCCTTACTTTCTGGAATTCAGTTCTGAACTTTGTGAGAAGTAGAATCACAGTGGAACTCCACAGGCATGACGAAACAGCAGTGCTATCAAAGGCACTCTGCTTGTACTGGCACAAGTACCAGTGCCGATGCAGTAAACAAAACTAAAGAAATCATGTCATTTTTCATACAGATCAGTTCACTACAGAGCTAGACAAATGCTCATTCCAGCATAAGGGAGGGACAGGAATAAGTAAAGGAGAGGTGATGCCGCAGCAGTGCTGCCGGTACCAGATTAAAGTGACAGCGCACCTAAAGCTTTGATCAAGGACTCTTTGCATGGCTCGTGAGAGGCCTCAGCTGTGGAAAAGAATGAACAAAATGTCATAAAACTCAAGTTCCTCCTTTTTTTCCTCTGGACAGGCAGCAAGCTGTACCTATAGATCCGAGCATGCAGCAACGGCTTCACAGAGGGGGCTGTGTTGCAAAGGGAGGTGGCAGGAACCTTCTGGTGTCTGCCAAAAGCCCGTTCAACAGCGCAAGCGATCTTCTGTCCTGAGGATGTGGGACGCTGTAGACGCGGAGTCTGCTTTAGCTGGCAGGACTGTGAAACAGGAGGTTGATTGCTGTGCATTTCCTTGCCCAGCAAGGAGTGTCTGTGAAAGATAATTATTCTAAAAGGGTTCTCTTGGTCTTGGAAGGGAGCAGATTAAGTTTGGGTTTTACCTACTCTGGATATTTTTAGCAGTTTAGGTGTAAGAAAATGTTTCTTAGTAGACTTCAGCCATCAGTATTTTTCAGTATCTAGAGATGCTGTGAACTAACTTTGGAAAAAAATCACCCTTTGCTGGCATTGGATCACTTGACTGACAAAACCATATCCCTCTTTTACTTCTGGAATCCTTTTAGTTAAAAGTTCAGAGATCCTGGAGCTCCCTGCCCTGCCAGTATTTGCTGTTTACTAGGAACTGAACCACAATCGTTGCCTCTCTGAGGCGTATTCACCTTTTTACTCAGGAATATGCTTCTGCTGGGAGCATCTGAGCAACACAGAAGAACCAGCCTCACATTCTGAGGTTTGAGCTCTTGTCCTCACAGCAGACGAGGAATCAGAGCGCAGCGGTTCCCAGGTTGCGCGTTGCTTTGAGAACGCTCTTTGCCAGCTAAGGTCAAGTCTTTCGGTTCTGGTCTGACGTTCTGGTCCAGAACGTGTGGTTCTGGAAGTGAAACCATACGTGCTTAATCCTGTCCCACAGCAGGCTCTTTAACTGTTTGTGCTGCACTTTCAGAAGCCAGCTTATTTCAGAAGTCAGCTTATTTCAGAAGTTTCTATGAGCTTTCACCCCTTATGCTTCCACATTGAACACTTACTATGGGTAATTTCCAGAGGAAAATGTCATTCTGAATAATACCACCCTTGTACCCACATAGGGCATTTATTGGAAAAAAAAAAAAATAAAAAAAATGTTCTGCAACCACCCCTCTTTACTCTCTAAGTTCAGGTCTAAATTTAAATGCAGTTTTGAAAGTCAGTTTCTGAGTCCCCATTTGCCTTCTGATGATTAGTCAGACCTGCTCCCGCTGAAGTGAATGGGCAGAGGAGCCAACCTGTACTTGTACATCAAACTCATTCCTTTAGGAAAAACCAATAAAAAGGGGCCCTCCTAGCTGCTTACCAGGGCCTGTATGGCAATAGCCCTTGTGAACTATTTCCTTCATTTGCTTCTATGACCATTTTGTCAGTGTTTCTATCTGAATATTAGAAAATACGATCATTGTGAAACTGCAGGAGGGAGTAGGAACAAGTGTAAGCTGGAACAGAGTGTACTCTGTAACCTCGGTGGGCAGCAAAGCCCGTGCTGTACACGTGGAAGCATGCCCAACACGAAGGCTGGGCACACCGCGAGAAACTCCTGGGGAAGGCCCTGGCTTGCCAAGGGACAGAGCAGGTAGTTCTGCTGGAAACTGCTTTTACAGGCAGTGAATGTACGTCAGAGCTGTTCTGCATTTGGAATCTGAGTGGCAGTGCATTCTGCGTTAGTATGTACTGTGTGATCATAAAAATACTTGACTGGGATCTTTACTACATTAGATTCATCATGGTTTTTCCTTTATCCCAGTTTTTCTTCCATCACAGCAAAGCAAATACAGGCAACAAGAGAAAGAGGTTCCGTTTCTGCAGCCTCCCTCACCGTCTGTTCCTGCTCTCGCTGTGCACATGTCCTTTTGCTATTTTCTCTTTCAGAGCCTACACCACACCTGATGTGTTGCATTCATTGGCCGTGTCTGTTGTTAACTTGTTTACAATAAAATGAATGTAATTTATCATCTGAACTGACACCAAGGCTACATTTGATTTGAAGGAGTATCTTGTGAAGCAAGATAAAAGCAGCTTGGACTCAGCCCATGTGTAGGTGTACATCCGCTTGTCCCAAAGTTCTCTGAACTCCTTTGTAATTCCCAGCACAACTTCCAAACACTGTAGAGATGAAGCAGCTGGAGCAGGACCAGGGAACTCGGAGGCAAAGCCCTAATCCCTAATTGCTGCCACTGCTATGGAACGCTGCACTCCAAAATCACCACCTCTACGTCATGCTTAGCGTTAGAGGGAGGAGAAATTCAGCCAAGGGCCACTGAGTGAGTATGTGAAGCTGTTCAGCCCTAAACATACAAACCTAAGAGTTCAAATAAGGCGTGCTGCCCCGATCAGACGCTCACAGCCAAAGGCGTGCTCTCCCCCTGCACCACAGCACTCCAGGAAAGGTTTAAGATTAACCTGGGCAGGAGCAGGGCAGTGACAATGTTATCGCCACCCAGATCATCTCATCTCTGTTTAAGCTGCTACTGCTTGAGCAGGGAGACCCCAGAGTGCTCTCAAAGGCCACTCCACAGTATCAGCAAGTCCCAGGGCACGGAGAAATGACAAAGTTCCCTACAGCTCCGTATCTGCCTGTATTTCAAGTGTCCCAGTGGAAACAGAACAAAGCAGTTACATGATCCTGATGGGATAATGATTATTAACCAGAACTTCTCACAAATGAAAAAATACTGATGCTTCCCACTCTGAGCCTGTGGAAGGGTGTAAATGTATTTTCTGAAAATGCAGGTGAGATTTGAGCAGGGTGAAAAGCACAGCACCTAAATAGGACAGGCAAGTAGTAAGACATGTAAGGATATGGAAGTCGAAGGCGTAACTACCAGTAATTTCACCTGTTTCCAAATCTTTATGTCATTGGAAGGTAACTCTTATCTCAGTTCCTTCAGTCCTCTGGCTCAGTAAATTGCCCAAACTTTGGACCACACCATGGTTCCAGAGGGAGCAGGTGCAAAAATCACACACAGCTGCAGAGCTACTCAAGGGGTGGTCCTGCAGGGTCACGGCCACTGCAATCCTCATGTCTTCTAAAACACCAGACTCTTGCCTTGTTTAAAGACTTACGTCTTTTAAAACATGCAAGGCAAAAAGGAACGCAGTAATCTGCATCAGGCAGGACTGTCCCTCCACACCTCCCAGGGAGCTGCAAACAAGACCACACTGGTAACAAAGGCAGGATTTCTAAATTCCCTCAGCCCCCCCAAATCCACCCACGTCGTAGGATCACACCAATCCCTACAGCGTGGTACCCAGAGCTGTGACAAAACAGGAACCTGTAGTGTAGTGGCTGGAAAAGAGAGGCTGGACATGGAGAACAAGCACCAAGAATGATATCAAGTGCAGCCATCACTGACAAATACATAACCCACCACACCCGGTTTTTTCATGAAATACCTCTCCACAGTTACCAGTACTCAGCCTTCAAGATCCTGTAATCCAGAAAGGTACAATCAGATGCCGAACAATGCAGCTACCTCCTCAAAGGCTGGCTGCTTCTTCAGAAGGAAGTCTACAGTGCGTATAAACAGCTTTCTCTTGCCTTAGTTCCCAGTGGTCTTACCCTGAGAGGAGAGTGGTAGTACACGGGAATGAACGGTTGAGACCAGGGGGAAGAACAGCATCGAGCTGTTGGGTCGCTTTAGTTCTATCAATTGACTGTACCCTAGCGTAAGTCACATTAGATAGGTGAGTGTACCCCAAAAAAAGATGCACACAGAAAACATGAATTTTGCCTCTAAATAACGTTCATTTTTCAATAAAATGTAGAATAGGTAAACGTTACCAAAAGCGTTTGCAAAATAAAGAGCAGTAAACATGGAAAAAGACGACTTCCCTGTTCTTCCTGCCTTTCTCCCTTACACTGCACCCGGTAAGTGCTGAGGTCACCGTGAGCACACGCAGCACTCACTTTTTTCCAAGTCCAGAACTCCCCACCGCACGGTGCCACGGTCTTTCCAGCCCTCCCCCTCCCTTAACGCGCATTTGCCAGCACTTCACCCATGTTCAGATCCAGGGTTTCCCCAGCACAGCCACGTTTATCTGCGTGCAAAGGGAACGCTCTGAAAAAGCCACCGAGATGATTAAAAACAGACGTCACAGCCCAGCGGAGCGAGCCCTTTCGGGACAGGCGGCCCAGCGACGGAGCCCTTGGAGCCTCCAGGGCTGCGAGCGCGGCCCGGGGCCCGCCGGCTCCTCGCCGTCCTGACAGGAAAACCGGCCGCTACCAATTGCCTGCAGCGCTCCGGGCCGTGAAGCGACGCCGCCCTCCTGCAGGAGCCGGATCCGATTCCCCGGCTGCGTCGTACCGCTGCCGTCGCGGTGAGGAGCCCCGGGGATGGGGG